>ML840453.1:21540-41223 GCA_009831015.1 Picea engelmannii | reverse complement strand
TTTTTGTTGTTATATTTTTTTTTTGTATTTACAGTCTACCGCTGCATTTGGTTTTGGGCGCTGGGATCTAGTGCTCAAATCTGGGCGCTTGACGCTGAGCTTGGTATGTTGCGTGGTTGTTTCTAGGATGAGATATGACAAGAGGTTGTCGTCCCGTGAGGTCCTCCTTCATATGACTTCATAATTCTACCGCAAGTTCTGGTGGTTGTTCATCATCGATCGGGAAAACTGGACCAACCTTTAAAGGGAAAATTAGGGAAAACAGAACCTATACAAGGAAAAGTGACCCGTGGAGGGTCTTCCTTCCCCAACTACAAACAAATAATTTATTTTCCCCTCTATTTTTACAAAGAAATAATCTATTTTTTTTCTCTCTGGCTGTAGAGTATAGAATAATTTATGCATTTGAGCAACTTTTAATTCATTGCCCTCCCTAATCTTTTCATTGGCTTATAGGAGTCTTGCTTAGCATGGTGGTTAGTTATGTTGTCAGTGTAGTTTGTTTTGGATTTGTTTTTACATGATTTGTAGGTGATTTTCAATTAATGATCCAGGTGGATATTGGTGGCCACCCACCTTTTCCAAATGGCTCAAAATGGCTTTCTGGCAATTTTGGCAATTTACTAATTTTAGCAGGTTTTAACTTCCGGGGCCATTTTGAGGGCCCAAATGAAGGTTTTTTGAGATCGAGGTTCTCAATGATAGCCAAAGTCATGATTGAGCCCCCAAAATGAATCTCCTCGACGATATCTTTCCAACGAGCTATCACACGCATAAAATGGAGATCGTATCCAAAAGTTACGACCCCGGGAAGTTGATGTACTCACTTACCTAAACGGGGCCCACTTGACTTTTGACGCTTCATCTCCCAGGGTTAGGTTTTTGGATGTCTAGAGTTTTTGACATTCCTGATTATTGTAAAAAGGCTTTCAGAGCCTCATTGTAATCATCTTCTTGCGAATGCGAGTAGCCGTCACATCTCTTCTCAGAGATAAGTTGCCACCATTCTAGCGAGTCTTTCACTCTGTATTTTTTACAGTCTCTGTACATTTCTTTCATTAATAGAAATCGTGTATTACTGTATATCTGTGTTTATGGTTGCATCTCCGATACATTTCTGTTATATTATTGAATATCTGCGATATCTATGTGCATTTCTTTATTATATCTCTGATCTCACTTCGTGCCGAAAATAATCTAGATCAATTAAGGTATGGTTCAAGAAATAAGTTGTAATAGAACATGTATCTGTGACTACAGTTCATTGGAGCATGCAAAGATCCAATCAAGGCAATAGTTACTGAACTGCTTCAGAAATACATGATGAGTTTACAGCCCAATCGAATTGATCTCCATGTTGCAATAAGTTTTTCACTTGACATTGCACAAGCAATGGATTGTCTACATGCCAGTGGGATTATACACATGGATCTAAAGCCTGGTAATATGAATAGGTTTACTTCTAACCATTTATTTCTTGAGAATGTGATTTTTGAAGTAGCGCGTACTTGTGAAGTTTTTAACTTCAAGGTCCATTACCTAAAACCCGTATTTCTACACAACACACACTTTTTTTTTTTTACCATTACCGGGGAATTATCCCCGCTCTAGAATGACAAATTATCTGACAGCATTGGCATTTCACTCTATGTGGTTTTCTTTATTTAGGAAGCATTATGTATAAATATATATATAGATCTGCATATATTCTAAAAACAATTGTGTGCTTGGCTTGCAAGTTAGGTGGAGTTGGAGTTGGAGCTTGGCCCTCAGGCCCAGATTTTCATCTAATTAAGGGTTTCAGGGTTTCACCATAACTAAATAGAAGTGTTTAAATTCTGGGTGGGGTTTGTTTAAATTTTTGGGTGGGTAGGTAGGTCCTTGGCTCCAGATTTTGAACTAGGGATTTTATACCATGTGTAGGGGTCTAACTTAATTAAACCCAAAAATTCATACAATTAAACATGAAATTCCTTTCTCATTGCATAAGTAATTCATTAACCATCATATAAGCATATAATATTCAACAAAATTTAAATTTTATTTACAGCATGAAAATAACTTACATAATCATCGCATAACTCAACAATTTATAAATAAAATACCTCTTTCTGATGCTAACTCCCACTGATATGGTTGTCCTCTCTCCTGCCTTGCCCAGCCTGCTGCTTGACCAAACTCTGCCCAAACCGACTAACCACCCAGCCAACTAGGAGCAACCTGTTCGGCTCCCTAGCTCCAGGATACCGTAAGGAATCCTGGCCCCCATGCCCAAAACCCCCAGCAACCTGGTGCCCCCTGCAAAGATTCACAAAAACTCCCAATATCAAACTCCCCACACCAGAAAAATATCCAAACAAAAATCCCTTTCCCCCTCCAAAATGCTTTCTCCCCCAAAAAATCATACTGCCTCTCCCGTAGGACTCTTCCATGTCATATCTCACCCTTCACCGACTCTCCTCCCCTCCTTTATTATCTTATCCCCTCCTTTATTACCTTATCCCCTCCTGTCATACGTAAGTTTCAAAAGGATTAAATTAAAGTTATTAAACCCCTTAATTTATTACCCATGTCATTGAATGTGATATGTAATCAATTAATTAATTAATTAATCAATCAAAAGTTATAAACAATTAATTAATAAATAATAATTAATTAATATTATTAATACTAATCATTGTTTAACTAAAACCATATTAGGACAATTAATTATCTAATTAATTTTACTTAATAATCCCTAAGCATCTATTTAACCAGGGTTGTTACATTCACTCTCAACTCAAGCGAAGTTTTGGGTTTAGGATCTCTCTAGGACTGTCTGGCTCCTTTATTCTCCTAAGCGCTCAAAGGGGCCAAGATGATGGACATTCTCCCTCAAAAATATTCACCAACCTAGAGGAATATGAGATCAGGGGAAGCCATAATTGCAAAAAGGTTGGACAAATTTCTAATTCCAAAAGATTTCCTTTCCAACAATATTCATTTTTGTCAATGGATTGAGTCATATTCTATTTCAGATGACAACCCCATTATTCTAGAACTCTCTTCCGATCCAAAAAAATCCCCCAACCCCTTAAAATTCAACTCCTAATGGCTCAAAGATCCCTCCTACCTTTCAATGGTAAAATATTGTTGGATTCCTTACAATCGCTCCCTCTTTGAATCACCCCCTATTCAATTCCACTCCAATCTCAAGAAATTAAAAAAGGCACCTGTATAATGGGACAAAGACAAAGAGGATCGGGAAGATCAAGCCCTTCTTAAAATTGAAGTCCGAATGGAAAAATGGAGAACCTTGAAAATGTCCCCCCCTTCACAGAAGAACAAAAGGAGATAACAAAATCTCTTCAAAAAGAAAAAAATCAAATACTTCTAAACAAAGAAAAGGCCTAGAGATTGAAAAGCAGGGCACTCAAACTTTAGGCCAGAGATGAAAACACAATTTTTTCCATCATTGTGCTAATGGGAGGAAGATAAAAAATTCAATATGGGACATAAGAAGGGATGATGTCACTTTGGCACACACTTTTGATGAAATAGCTTTAGAGGGAGTCTCCTATTTCAAATACCTTTTCAAGGAGGAGCAAACGACAAAAATAGATGCCATCCTACAATCAATTTAACTCTTTCTAGATTCATAAATGAGGAGGTAAATGAAAATCTAGTTGCTGAAATATCAAAGAATGAGCTTCTCTGTGTCATCCACTCCTTTCAAAAGGATAAAATTCCAAGTTTGGATGGCTTTCCTGTAGACTTCTACAAAGGATGTTTTAATATCCTGGGAGAGGATCTTCTTTGAGTAACTGAATACTCTTGAAATTCTGGTAAGATGTTCACACCCTTCAACTCTATCTGTCTTGTCGTCATCCCAAAAGCTGGCAATCCCCTCTCCTTTGATCTTTTTCACCCCACCTCCCTCTGCAATTCCATTTACAAAATCACCACCAAGATCATCACCTCCGGACTCAAAGAAATCCTTGACGAAAACATATCAGATGAGCAATTTGGTTTCATAAAGGGCATAAAAATCCACCAAGCAATCTGTGTAGCATAAGAGGGATTCCACTCTATTCAAACCAAAAAATTAAAGGTAGTAGCATATAAAGTAGACCTGTCCAAATCCTTTGACAGGGTCAGTTGGTTATACATCCAAATTCTCCTTTTGCACCTGGGCTTCTCTCACAGTTTTTTCACATGGAATATGAACTGTCTCAACTCCTCATCTTTTGCGATTCTTATCAATGGAGAAAC
Source organism: Picea engelmannii (assembly GCA_009831015.1). Lineage (NCBI taxonomy): Eukaryota > Viridiplantae > Streptophyta > Pinopsida > Pinales > Pinaceae > Picea > Picea engelmannii. The sequence goes on along the minus strand of ML840453.1, from coordinate 36,972 downwards.
CTCCCCTTTCTTTAGAGCAGAAAGGGGACTTAGACATGGGTGTCCTCTCTTTCCACTAATCTTTCTTTTGATAACAAGTGTCTTAGAAAACTTGTATCCAATGCCACTTCTCAAGGAAACTGTTAAGAACCTGAATAGCTATGCAAATATAATCACCACAAATATTGAATACATAATAGATCCACAGAATAAGATAGAAGAAACCACACTTTATTATATCAAAACCCTTGAGGTAGGGCAACACTATACAATGGATCCTATTATGGAAGGGATCCTCTCTTGTTCCCTTACCTTTTTGAGGGGGCATCCTCCTATTGAGCTACAACTCACAATACAATACTTCTCTTCATGTTCCATTACATTGCTTGAACCCCTTTATATAGTGCTACCATCACCTAAGAACATTCTAGAGGAGGAATCTTCTAGAAGTAGAATCTTCTAAGAAGTCCTCTTACATTTATTATATCTAACTACCCATTTATTATATCTAACTATCATAGTGGGCCTTATTTAATAATATAGTGGACCTAGTCCACCTTACATTGAATGGCCTCCACTATTATCACTATGGCCCCTCTAGCCCCCCCCACTACCTCTCTAGATACCTGACATTCCATCCCCCTTATGAAAGCGTTGTCCTCAATGCTTGATGTACAACCATATACCAGGGTCCCATGGATAAGTGTGGACCATAGTGCTGAAGTATACTAGAGAACCAGGTTCCCATGGATAAGTGTGGACCATAGTGCTGAAGTAGAATAAAGAACTAGGGTCCCATTGAGAAATGGAATCCACCATGCTGAAATAGTCCAACCGCCATTGTAAACCAGGGTCCCATGTCCAATTGCTCATGTAAGCTCCACACGGAAGATATCGACACCCAATAACCAACTGAAAATGATGCTTCCAATACTGACACCTATCATGTGGATCCAAATAAGAATATCCATCCACATAGTGGGAAAGGGTCAAAGATGAATCTGGAAGGAACAATGCAAGCTGGGCACTGGTAATAATAACAAGCTCTTGATGTGTCACATTGATGCACTCTATAGAAGGTGGAGTAGAGTCATCAAATAAAAGATGGAAGTGGTTGTCATCTCAGTAATGACAACTATCCATATACCAATCATCACAATCGGCCTCAAAATCATACCAAGCATATATTTCTTGATTATATTCATCCCTGATGTCCACCATAAGAAATCTCTCTTGCATATTATCCAATGAATCTTGAATACTATGAAAACTATCATTGAGGCCATTTGTGAGGCCATCTACAAAGTCGTCCAATTTGTCAAACAATTGGGCTTTGAATGCTTCAGTAATATGTAGAATTTCTTTGAGGGTTTGAGAAGAAATAGCCATCTAAGCACCCTATGAAATCTATAGTCCCACTGTCGTCACGAAAAAACCCCAAAAAATAGAACAATAAATTACTGTAGAAAATCACGACATTTTCCGGAAAAACCCTGAAAAACTGTTGAATTTAAAATGCTCATAAATTCACTTCCCGGACTCCGTTTCGGCTGATTATTTTTTTGAAATTGGTTGAAATTGTGAGAGGAACTCAAATATGTAATTTTTTTGAGAAAATTCGGCCTCCAACTGCTACAGAAATAAAAAAAAATCGCACTGTCGTCCATAGAAAAAACCCCGAAAATTGCAGATTTTAAAACTTCAATATCTTGACTTCCCAGACTCTGTTTCGGACGTTTTTTTTTTTTTTTTCAAATTGGGTGTTTTTTTGAGAGGAAATCAGATCTACAACATGTTTCTACAAATTTTTCACAGAAATATATTGAAAATTTGTGGAATGTCGCGGCCCTCTTTTTTTCTTCTCCGGAAAAAAAAAATCTGCAAAAATAAAAAATATTTGCCCACAATGTCTACCAAGGAAAGTGCTCTGATACCAATTGTTAAGAACCTAAATATCTATGAAAATATAATCACCACAAATAATGAATACACAATAGATCCACATAGAAAGATAGAAGAAACCACACTATATTATTATCAAACTCTTGAGGTAGAGCAACACCATACAATGGATCCTATTATGGAAGGGATCCTCTCCTGTTCACTTGCCTCTTCGAGGGGGCATCCTCCTATTGAGCTACCACTCCAAATACAATAATTCTTTTCATGTCCCATTACATTGCTTGAACCCCTTTATATAGTGCTACCATCACCTAAGAACATTCTAGAGGAGGAATCTTCTAGAAGTAGAACCTTCTAAGAAGTCCTCTTACATTTATTATATCTAACTACCCATTTATTATATCTAACTATCATAGTGAGAATTATTTAATAATATATTGGACCTATTCCACCTTACATTGAATGGCCTCCACTATTATCATTATGGGCCCTCTGGCCCCCCCACTACCTCTCTAGCTACCTAACAGAAACTTTAAAGGTATTGCAATCAATGACCACATACATCTCACACATCTCATTTTTATAGATGACATCCTAATTTTTTGTGATGGAAGCCTCCTATCAATAGATCAACTCAGCTCAATGCTAGATCAGTTCTACAAAGTCACATGAATGAAAGTAAACCCTCAAAAATCCATGTTGATCTCTAGGGGACAAAGCATTCAAGAAAAAACTCACATTGAACTCTCTCTCGGGGTCGTCAGTCATTCAATGGAGGAAGGACTAATATCTTGCTTTCATTCTCAAGCGAAACAATTATCTCTCCAATTATTGGAATGGGCTTATAGAAAAAGTGGAAAAAATAATCAAAACCTAGTACAACAGATAGCTCTCTAGAGCTAGAAGATTGGTCCTAATCAAGTTAGTCATTGAAGTTATCCCTGTATACTTGACCTCTCTTGCATGGGTCCCAAAAGGAACTCTTAACAAACTCAGGAAGATGGATTTAATACATCTAAGGGACGAGAAAGAGGATCAAAACAATGTAGTCCTGACCTCTTGGGAAAAGCTTTTCCTTTTTAAAGGGTTGGGACCTAAAAAATATTCACCTTTTTGCAAAAGCACTGGCAACAAAAAATGGGTGGAACCTAATTGACAATAATGGGATGGGGTTTAAAATTATCAAAGGAAAATATTTCTGAAATGAATCTCTCATGACCTGGATCCGAAGGCCATAAAAAACCTCAATCAACAACTCAATTGTATGGAAATCCATCATTCATTCCTTCTTGATAATAAAAAATTGGCTCATCGTGAAAGTGGGAAATTGAGAAACAATTATGATTGGAAAGGACCCATGGATAAGATGCTCAAACAATCATCACCTTCCAAATCAAGCCCTCCAGACCATTCATTAATATGGTTTTTTTTTCTCTAAATCAAATCCACATAGGAGATCTCAATCCAAACAGGTGGCTTTCTTGGAGAGATGAAAGTCTTTTTGAAATTTATACAAAAGACTGGAACCACTGCATACAGACATTAAATGAATCTTTGGTCCAGATTTCTGATCAAGAGGAAAAACTGATTTGGTCATTCATCCCAAAAGGAAAATACTCTCCAATGTCAGGATATGAATCACTCCTTTCTGACATGGAGACTCCAGCTCCTCCCCGATGGGGGGAAATGACATGGAAACTCAACTGTCCAGCAAAGACAAAACTCTTTTGTTGGCTCCTACTTCAGGGAAAGTGTTGTGAGAAATTTCACCTCGCGGTCAGGTTGAACTCCCCTTTGGACCTAGACCCCTTCTTTGGTCCAAAGACAGAATCAAATGAATGGACACTAATGTCCCTTTAGACCTATATTGACCAACATAAATGAGAAGGAAGAGAGTGTGGTGTACCTTTTTACGATGGTCATCCTCACTGATCCAACCTCTGACCTTGATCTCCAAGATCCTAGGCACAAGACATGAAATGCAATGGACAACAAGGAATCTCCTTCTTCTACTCTATATGGTTAGACAAAATAGATCTATCTACGATGACTGAAATAACAATAGACAAGCATATGTTTGAACACATGAACTTGAAGGGAATATGCCAAGTTTATATTAATGGAAAGACAATAAATAAAGTACTTACAAATCACCTTTGACGTTGAAACAACTTCTTCAATCTCTCCAGTCCATCCCTTGAATGAATGTTTTAAGATTAGAATGATGATGCTTCAATGGATTCCTTCTCCCTTTCACCATGGAAATTCTCTCAATATATAGGATTGGGAGGATTAACCACCATGTACTCTTTTTGGAAGTGGTTGAGGATATGACTCCATGAGTTGGGATTTTATCCTAAGATAGAGCCATGGGATATGATTCGATCCAAACAAACCTCATCTTCTCAGATCTGGTCCTTACAAAAAGGTGGGATTTCCATAACTCCCTCTAACCACTTCAATGCTCCCTCAAGGTTGAGTACATAGTGTTGCCAACACTCCCTAAGCACGGGCATGGGAGCATTGGTAAGGGTTCAATGCTCCCTATACATGGGCAAGGGAGCATTGAACTCCAAAATCCTCTAAAAAATGGTCAAAATTCCAAGTAAAAGGCATGGTTCTGACTTTCAAATGATGGGTTTCTTCCTCCAAAATGACTTAGGGATTATGACAAATGTTCTTTCATGGTGTCAAAGGGTTGTGACATTTAGTAAAGTGAATGCAACACTTAGTAAGGTGCATATGACACTTGACTAAATGCATGTGACACTTAGTAGGGTGCATACAACACTTTATGACACTTGCAACACTTAGTAGGGTGCATACAACACTTTACGACACTTGCGACACTTAGGTGTAAATAGGTGCGACACTTAAGTGTGACATTTTGGTGTGTAACAGAAAGGCCACGACTTGGGAAAAATTAAAGAAAAGAATCTTCATAGGGCGTAACAGATGCCCCCTCTGCAAGAAGCAAGAAGAAACTAGCAATCACCTTTTCTTAGCATGCACATATACTCTTGAAGTATGGGCCACCATAAAAATCACTCTTAAGTTTAGCTCTGATTGGAGAGGAGACAATATCCAAGAAGCACTCAACTTCTAGTGGGAGAACCTGAGCCTATCCAAATTCAGAGGCCTTCCTCCTATGATTTGTTGGGGCATATGGAATGCCAGGAATAAAGCCATATTTGAAGAGAAATATATTCTCCCTCTCAGTTGCGCTCTTACCAATCTTTCATCCTTCGAGTCCCTCCCCACCAAGCCAGTTTCCATATCCACTCACCCCCTCTCTCCTACTTTATAAATCAACAAAATCACACCATGGACCTTCTTCGATGGAGGTACACAAGGCACTCCCTCAATAGAGGGTGTGAGAGGCATCCTTCATCTCTCAGACTCTATATATTTTTCAACTAGACTTGGTGAAGCTACGAACAACAAGAGTGAATTCAAAATCATCTTTCTTCTTCTCAATCTTGCTCAAGAGAACCAAATCTCACATATTCAAGTATTTGGAGACTCTCTTCTTGTTTTAAACATCATAAAAGGCACACACATATTGCACAACTTTACTTTGCATCCAATCTTGGAAAAAATCATAAGAATAATTTCCACTCTCCCTTCTTTTTCCATATCACATGTTTATAGGGACAAAAACAATGAAGTAGACATGCTTTCGAAAGGTGGAGTGGCATTGGACAAAGGCATATGGAAAATGTGGAAAAAAGGTCCACAAGGGACCACCAAAAAAATATCTTTGGCATTCTACACTCAATGCCTAAAGAAGGGCCTTGGGTTGTGGGCTCAAAATGTCGACAAGTAAAGATGGTTGAAATTGCAGAAACTCCAACAAACCATGTCAATACGTCATGTTGTGAATTCTCAACTAATTCAATATCCACATAACTTGAAATTTTTCCAAATAAAACATACCATATCATGGAACATGGAGTCCATTTTCTCATAAATGGAGTGAATGTACTTGGCTTAAGACTCAAAATATGTTGGATATGTTCTCCAATTCAAACATATCACATAATACTTGGGATATTTTTTGATGCAAACAATACTTGGATGTGATATGTTTCATTTGGATTGAGCGTAATTGGTTTGAGACTCAAGATATCAATGAGAATGATCATTCAATTGGGTTTAGCTCGAGTGGTTGGGAGGAATGATTGCTATTCTCTCTATCTAGGTTCAATTTCAGCGAGTGACATGTTGAGCTCTTAACACGCATATTGTTTTAATGATTTCAAGCTTTGTTGTTGATCATCCTTGCGCCCTAAAGATTATAAGGTTTACAATGGGTACCATCCTCAAAATGAGGGGAAATACTTAGGGGTTTTCCCTAGGAAATGTAGTTTTTTTAAAATCATTGTTCAATATTGAATCATGAATATCAATAGATGAATGAAAATTAATTTGAATGAGGAATCTATCATCTGAAAATGAATATGAATCATTGTTGATCTACATAAATGTCACTTATGTTCTTTTTCCATATGTATAGAAATTTATGTGTACCTCTGATATAACCCCACTCCCTATTTCAAAAAACATTGTACTCATACCTACTCACCCTAGTAACTTAGGCACTTTTATAAAAGATAGTAGTTAAGGCCCATAGTTGTACAACAATTGTGGATATTCCCTCAACAAGGTGGATACAATTAAATTTCAATGGTGCATCTAAAGGGAATACAAGCCTAGCAAGGTCAGGAGGGATTTTTCAAGACCATGACAGGAATATACTAAAGGTCTATTACCAGTTCCTTGGAAAACAAACAAATAATATGTAAAAAATCAGGCCAAAATGAGCAAATTATGCACTTTAGAATCTAACCAAAAACTATAAATTGCTAAAATTGAAAATGCTAATCAAAATTTTTGTTATAGAGTAGTTTAACATACAAACATATATTGATGATTGCACTAAGCATATCAAGGTATTGTACATACTACAACCCAATATGATGGAGATGTTGTCACGAACGTGGGTAATGCTTACATGTCAGCTTCAAAATAAATATAATACTTATACCAAATTTACACCTAATATAAAAACTTCTATATATAGAGATAAAAGGAGAGATCTAGATTTACACAAAAATAGAAATGTTATAAATATGATATTTACATAGAAATATTATTACCCTTCTTTTCATCTTAGCCTAAATTGATCCAGGTAGATCTTGGTGGCCATCCACCTTTTCCACTTAATCAATGTTTTCATGATATTCACCCTTTTGATGGGGAATGTAATGTAATTCCATCTCCATTTGTTAATTATAGTCACCATGTAATGATTTCCTAATGTTCTTATGTACATGCCTACAACATTAATGCATAGGGTCCCATTAGAACTCCGTAGTTAAGCGCGATTGGGATAGCGTAGTACTGGGATGGGTGGCCACCTGGGAAGTCCTGGTGTTTTACATGCCTATGGAATTTTGTAAACTTATACCAATTTATCCCACATGTATACTTGAGGTTGAGGAGGTCCTTGAAGCATGCAATGGAGTGTGATGTGATTCTATTTGCCAATGAGTGTAGTTGACATCTCTTTCTCTTTAGAGATAAACTACCATCATTCTAGCATGTTTGTGTTCTATAGTATTATGTTATTCATTAATAGAAGTTGGGTTTCGCTGTATTCTTGTGTTCTCTACTATATTTTCATTTGTATCTCATTTCATTCTCAATATAATCCGGATGATAAATCCATTTTAAATGATAAAAAAATTTACACCTTAAGAGATTTGATCCCTCTTGGTTCTTGATAGATCTGGATTTCAGATGGATCTATATTGGTAATTAAAACAACAAACATACAAATCTAATCACTCAAGAGTCAAAATAACATCACTAATTTTCTATTAAATCTAAAAACAAAAAGCTAAATGCTATAGCTCAATACTCAAACTCTCAAACCATCAAGTGGTGCAAATTGCTTCTCCTTTATAGACCAAAAAGAAAGGCGGGTACAATGAATTTGGACATATGCACAACAACACCTCTAGTAGTAGTATGAACTCCTAACCCTAGTGCACCTTGTTTGAAAGGATAATTGAGCTAAATTAAATTGTGCCCTCCTAAATATATGTGCCCTTCTTTAAGTTGGAAATCCACATGCATGAGCACCCATACTAACTTAGGGAACTGCACCCTCTAACCATTTACACAAAACTAAATAAAGAAAAACATTGATTTAACATTGAACTCTTGAATATAGGAAAAACATCTAAAACTAGAACTTGACATAGGAGCATGCATGTGCTCCCTGTCTTTCTATCTCCTCCTCCTCCATAACTGGTAGTGCGCCCTCATTAAGGTTGCATGCTCTAGTGAAGGAGGAGGAGGGTATGTTGTTCTATGGAACTATATTAGAACATTCCCCTAGTTACACACATGCAAATCTAACATCATAAGGATGAGTTTGAAGCCCTCATTATAGGAATACTAAAATCTCTTAGAGTCTTAAGGCGAGTGCTAAAAAAACCATCTTTGAAGGCGGCTCAAAGTTGATAATAGATATATTTAATACTAAATCCAAGGGGTATTCATGGGAAATGTCTAGCCAAGTTGATTAGTGTGAAAAGGTGTTAGAAAAATAGGATCACAGAGTAGTAAAATAAAACAAATGCAGAAATAAAACACAGAAGATACACAATACAATAAAGACATAGATATACATGGTTCACCCAGTGTGGGCTACATCCACTAGAGAAACCGCGAGGTCCTTCCTTTATTATTATCCAACAAATGAAGTTATACAACCTACAACACACCCGTTTTAACTTCCTCTTCTTTCTCTCACAGTCTCTTCACTTAGAATACAATATTCACAATGATACATAGATGCAATACATTTCCCTCATAAAAGAGGGTTGCCTTCTAGGGAAAAAAACCCTAACATAACTTCTACCGTCAGATCTGCGACCTTATAATGAACGGTCCATATTTACAATGCAATTACAATATACATTTACAAGGCAATTTTTTCTTCGGGGGCCCCCTTGCCCCCAGACTCCGCAGAGGGGGTAACCCCCCTCTACACTCCCCCGCGTGGAGGAGTGTACATTCTTTTGGGGTGTAAAATCTTCATGGGGTATAAACACGACTGAAAACAAAGACCTCTGAATCAGGAAGGTAATCAGGCTCCACAACCAACAAAAGGTGAACTAAGAATTGGAGAATTGCCAAATTGTTCTTCATAAAAGATTGAGGTAGTGGACTGGATGGAAAACCCAACAATATCGACAAGAAGTAGTGACAAGTGGACTGAGCTAGATCCATCCATGTGGTAAAGAGAGAAGGATGGAAGCATGCGTTGACTAGGTGGTTGGACCCCACTAACCCTTACCTTTAATGATGGTTTAGTGGGTGTCAGAATTATGGAAACACCACTCTCTAGAAGTTTGATGCTAGGGGATAGGGATGTAAGGAACTCAATCAAGAAAACAAAACATGAGGAGAAAGTATTAGCTCTACTGGAAAAGATGGTGGTCCTCTACAAAATTTTAGAAAAAGAGAAGCACGAGGAATAATATTTTGATTAAGAAATTTCCAACAACCTAGAGTTACCTGGTAGATTTTGTGGCTACTCAATAAGTTCCTACTAGACTATATACTTATACTTACATTCGAATCAAAGGGTGTGATATTCATGTCTAGAAACATTTCCAAGATCCTCAAATATTAAAAAAAAAAAACTTTTGAAAGTTAAATGTATTATATAATGAGCAAAATGAAGAGGAATCAACTTACTAGCTTTTGGAAATAGTAAAAGAGAGAGGGACCAATGAAGTTCTTCCTCTTTTGCAACATCTGATAGACAGAGGGGCCTCTCTAAAGCTGTGGCGTGTAGTCAAATGGTGGAAGTTTTGGTTCCCTAACATCTTTGACAGATGGGTTCCATGTTTACTGCGATAAGAAACATGACTATTGTTGTTACTGAGAAACCCCAAGGATCGAACCCTCAACCTTAGACTATTTCTAGCAAGAAAAATCTCAACATCTTTTTCTTATATGAAGTTTGGTTTTATATTTTGCATGCTTAATACAAATATAAAAAGTGGATTAATAAATAAACAACGAGAGAAAATAAATTTGTTTTTTTCCATCTTTTATTAATCCATTTTATACTTAATATAAATATAATATAATGTTATATTTTGAATGGAGATTGGTCTTATATTTTGTATGCTTATAAGTAGAGGGGGATTTCCTTCTTATGATTATAATTCTTAAGAAACTCTTTGTGACATTAGAAACTCATCTTACAATATTTCATTGAAAATTCAAGTAATGGAGTTTGGTTTTATATTTTCTATGCTTATACATAGAGGGGGATTTCTTTCTTATGATTATACTTCTTAAGAAATTTTTTATGGGCATTTTTTTTAATCTTATTATAGTCATTGGAGATTGGATCCAAGTGTAAAGATAACTAAGAGCATGCTTAGCAAGTTTTTTTTTTAAAACTCTCTATGTCATTAGAAATTCATCTTATAATAATTTATTGGACATTGGATCCAGGTCTAAAGAAAATTAAGAGCATATTCAACAAGTTTGAGCATTTAGTTTAAGAACATGTTTAACAAGTTTTTCTAGCATTTAGTTTAAGAGCATGTGTAACAAGTTTTTCTAGCATTTAGTTTAAGAGCATGTTTAACAAGTTTTTCTTAAAAAACTCTTATTATTTATTTATTTATTTATTTATTATGACTGGCGGAATTGGTAACTTGGCTGGTCTCGTACTCGCGTGATACGGGGTCGATTCCGACCGCTACCACTATAACCTCCAGGTGCCATACGTATGCCCCTTCCGCAGGCACGGGTAAGTCGGGGGGATTTGAACTTGGAACCTCATCGAACATAACACTTTATATCACGACACTTACCAATTGAGCTGCCCCCCAAGGGATAAAAACTCTTCATGTTATTAGAAACTCATTTTGCAATAGTCTATTGGAGATTGGATTTAAGTGTAAAGAAAATTAATAATATATTTAACAAGTTTTAACATTTAGTTTTTCCATGCACACATAGTGTTTCAACATTTAGTTTTCCCATGCACACATAGTGAGAATCATGTTTTTAATGCTTTTGTAAATTTAGGAGTAGAAGGACAGGTAAGGAAGGTGTGTTTTGCTACAAAATGAGCAATTTTTCACTACAGATATAATGAAGAAAAATTGAAGAAAATCAAATCAAAATATTTATAGGCTAAAAAAAATAAAAACCCACCAATAAGTTTGGAGACCCACCAATAAGTTTGGAGACTCATTGCAAATAGATACCCCACTTTCAAAGTCAAAACATCATCACTAATAAGAAAAGAGATAAAGGAATATGATATCAACATCATCACTAAGAAGAAGAGAGATAGAAAAATATGACCTTTTCCATTCAAATGTGGGGTGTAGTGATAACAAAGAGAGTAGGGAGAGAGTAAGGATCCATATAGTGAATTATGATGAACATTATATGCAAGGCCAAATGCGAGAGGAGGATCATCACGATATTTTGTCCCCTTATCTTTAATCACGTAGAGAAATTCAAGTATTTTCATTTGTGCTTTGGTGCCACGTTCCATGTGCTAACATGTTGGATATATCTATCATGTTAAGTCAATGTTGATTGGAAAAGTTATCACAAGTACTAACAATGTAAAAAAATTATTTTTGGAAAAGTTATCACAAGTACTAACAATGTAAAAAGTTTATTTTATTGCTCCCTAATGAGAAATTTTGTTGTTTACTAAAGTAGTAGTAGTAGTAGTAGTAGTAGTAGTAGTAGTAGTAGTAGTAGTAGTAGTAGTAGTAGTAGTAGTAGTAGTAGTAGTAGTAGTAGTAGTAGTAGTAGTAGTAGTAGTAGTAGTAGTAGTAGTCGTAGTCGTAGTCAAACCACCACATCAAATTGGTGTATGAGACTTCCTTGTTTGTGGGATAAGGGACCCGTCTTCGTCCAATGATTTGATTGATAAAGTCTACGAAGATATACATACCCTACCCCATTATTTATTTAACTTAGAACTAGAATATTATTATTTAGGATACCTTAACCATGCAATCAATTTTATTTCTAGAAAACCAATTGAATTGAATAATACATTATATTATTATATTATGCGATTATAGTTTCATTTTCATATCACAAACATATGAACATCTGTATTTTCCTTCAATTACAATTTTTATATCTAAGAGATAACCTCTATTTTCCTTATATTCACATTCATTTTATAGTTGTTAATTGCTCAGAAAACTAATTATCAATTACTTAATTCTAAATACCAAATGAAGTAATAAAATTAATAAATATAGCTCAACCTAATTTGATTAGGTATTTATTAACGTTCAAAACCTAGGTCAACTTAGTTACAAGTGATTATCTTCTATGATCTTTTGTGAAACAATTAGTGGAGAATAGAGAGATCTCCTCCCAACCAACACAAGGATTAAAACCCCAAGTTTACCTCGACCAAAACTATATACCTACTTCCTAATTACACTATCAAAATGTTTTCAGCTCACTATTCACATTACTCCTCCATAACTACTCAATTCAACTCTTTAAACATACATTTCAATATTGGAAACTAAACAAGAAATGCTACACTCAATTATCTCAAACCGTATCCACATCACTCTATCACACAAAGAAAAAACCCATAACAGAAGTGAAAATGGTGATTCCCCCCTCCCCTTTAATTCTCCTTTTAAAACTTTTCTTTTTTAACTTGTAAATATTCTCAACCCCCTAAGTGGATGGATGCCATGCATGTATCTTAACATGCAATTTAATTTAAATCTAATCATTTCTGCATATTTATTTTACTTCACCAATTTAGTTTGATATATTTGAGATATTATATTCCTTATATTCATTATATTATATGGAAAATTTAATCTGTGAAATTATATATATATATAATTTTACAAACACATTTTTAGATATAAAAAGGGGTATTAGTTATATTTTATAATTAACATGTAACTTAATCTAAATTTAATCATTTTTGTATATTTATTTGATTTACCAATTTAATTTTATATATTAGAGATATTATATTCGGCCATAGTTACATGGAACTACTTCTGTCGAGTTTGGTAAAAGGTAGAGCTTCAACATCAAGGAAATAGGAGTTCGGGAAGGAGTTTCAGAAATAGAGAGCTTTAAATTAAAATGATTTTAAATTAAAAATTAATTTGTATTTCATTATTACAAATACATAATTTATTACAAATATTTTCATTATATTTATTTAAAACATCACTATAAAACAAAGAGTAAACTACACTAAATATTATTTAAAAAATTATTTAATTTAAAAAACTTAATACTACTCACTTTATAGTTGTGGATATGAAAAACTTTTAATGCATGTATGTTTCCCTTCAAGCCCAGACTAAACATGTGCTCCAGTTTGTTGTTACTATCAATCATTGACTTTTACTGTATTTTCATATTTCAAAAGTAGTACTATTTAGCTTTTTCCAATCAAAACAAGAATAATGCTTCAAATTTACAAAGACATTTGAAGTTTATATATGTGAAGTTTAATTTAAAAACTATGTTAATCAAAGAATGATTGTGCAATGACATTATTAATTTAGATACAATCCATAAGTAAAACATCAAAGAACATCCATCGATGTTTCTTCATTTGCAAGCTAATTTTCTGTTGATATTTTGATGTAAATACATAAGATATTCTTTTGTATTTGTATTCGTCAAACCTCGAGAAGGTTATTGTAATATTATTATATAAATCAACTCAAAAGAAATTATCATTTTATTGTTATCCTTATTGTAAAAGTCAAAACAACCCCTCTTAGGGTTGCGTCTTTTCAGGAGTCAAGTTATGTGTATAAATAGAGGTTGAGTTCCTCTCATTTGTATACACACACAACTCGTCTTCTCTTGTGTATTTGGAGCATAACAAAAGAGGTCTAGCGCAAGAGGTCTTGGTTTCTTGGTCTTTGATATCTTGGTCTTGGTCTGTTTGTGGAGAGTTGTAACATGACATTGTAATGGTTGAAGGAATTTATACTGAAGAATTGGTTGTTGGGTTTTCTCTCCCACTAGGTCTTCCCATGATATATCTTTTGTTCTGTGATTGTTTATCTTTCAGTGATCCTATTACATGCAATTGTTAATGAATGTTAAAGAAGATAACTGTAACTTCTAAAATTATAACATGGTATCAGAGCAGGCCTGAATAGAAGGCAGTTCACAGATCTAGAAGACAAAAGGAGACATTTTTTGATAGGAGTGGTTGCCAGACAAGACAAGACCACCAACAAGTGTGCCCTAGTGGAGAACATATTTTCCCTGGATCAGATCTTCAGAATCCATAATTTGTGATTTAGGGGTAGGATGAATACCGAAACCAAGATTGATGAGAAGCTGGAGGGAGCTGACAACTTCAGAGCTTGGAGGTACATAATATCCCTCCTCCTAGAAGAACATGATCTAGAGAAGTTCACTAAAAAAGAGGTTTCAGAACCAGAGGGAGATGAGGCTAAAGAAAATCACAAGAAGGATGTGGTCAAAGAAAAGAGGATTATTGCAGACTCCATTAAGGCCCATCTTATTCATCACATATCTTCATTATCCACTCAAAAATAAATGATGGATGCCTTAACCTGACTATTTGAAGGCGACAACATCAATTGAAGAATGACCTTGAGAACTTAGTTAAAGAACGCGAGGATGAAAAATTCTTAAACCATCCACTCTTTTTTTTTTTGACGAAAACGGTTATGGTTTATATTAGAGGGGTGGCAAAGCCACAAAATCTGTTACAAAATGCCCCGAGATTTTTCGGGTCTACAGATCAAATACAAATGTTATGCAACATTGTTTCAGCATAAGGTCTAGCACTGTTTTAGCATATGTAACAACACTGTATTTCAGCAATTGTTCCAGCACTGTGACTTAACATTGTGTTTCAGCAAAGATCCTGCTCTGTTTCAACACTGTGAGTCAGCATCTGTGTTTCAGCAACTGTGTTCCAGCATTTGAGTTCCAGCATCTGTGTTCCAGCTTTGTTTCAACACTGTGTTCCAGCATCTGTTTCATCTCTGTTTCAACACTGTGTTTCAACATCTGTGTTCCAGCATCTGTGTTCCAGCATCTGTATTCCAACATCTATGTTCCAGCAGATGTGTTCTAGCATCCGTGTTTCAGCTTCTGTGTTTCAGCATCTGTGTTCCAGCAATTGTGTTCCAGCATCTGTGTTCCAGCAGTTGTGTTCCAGCATCTGTGTTCCAGCAGTTGTGTTTCAGCAACTGTGTTCTAGCTCTATTACAACGCTGTGTTTTGTGTGCCCTTGAGCTGCACTGGGTCATGGGATTTCCACATTTTCAGTGATGCCATTGACTGACAGCTCTCTAGCATCCAATAGAACGCCTTTGTTGGCTTCTTTATCAACATTTCGATTTAAGTCCCTTAAAACGTGATAGCAGTGATAGGTGTTCAAATTCCTTAATAGGAGGTGGATTTTATCAAGGAGGTTGTTGAGGTGGATGCTTTGAG
>ML840453.1:0-17597 GCA_009831015.1 Picea engelmannii | reverse complement strand
GAAATGCAGTTGGGATAGTGGGTTGTGACCCGTTGAGGATGGCTTGGTGGGCTTCCTGGTTCCTTTCTGCAATTTTCGACTTTCGGCCTCTTCCCTTTTTCTTTGGGGTGGCCCAAACCTCACTTGCTTCTTCTGATTCACTACTTAACGAGATCTCCCCCTCCTTTATATTCTGACTACCGACCTGCTTCTGGGGGGAGTTATTTTGCATCCCTGCTTCTTCCGTTGGCGTGTTCCTTTTGTTTATCGAACTCTGATCTTTCTGTTCTCCCTCTTGAACTTCTTTTGTTGGATCTTGCTCTCTGTCCTCCATTCCTTTGGTTAAGATTCTGAAGTTGTTCTCCTTTTCTGTAGTTTCGGTGGATTTGGGTTTCTGCGGATCTGGCTGGTCATTCCTTTGGCCTCTTTCTCTTGATCTCCCTTTACGGGCTTGCTGCCATCCTTCATCCCCTTCTTTTTCTGAGGAGGGGGGGGGGGTTGGACAATTTCTTTGGAAATGGCCATATTCGTGGCAACCTCTGCACTTGAACGGGAGCTGTTCGTAGTCCAGCTTTTGGAAGTGCTGCCAGTTTCCAACCTTCAGCTTTATGGCCTCTGGTAGGCCTACCTCCAGATCAACCTCTACACATATCCTCGCACAAGAATACTGGTCTCTAGGTTCTGCTCGGTCGATGTAGTGGCCAAGACCATTGCCTATTGCCTGAAGAGAAGAGAGGTTCCAGCAGTGGATTGGCAGGTTGGGAAGCCTTACCCAGACCGGGACATCCTTGGGGACTTCTGAAGCAGGGTCGAAGTTCGGGGTCCATCTGTTTAGGTAAAGTCCTTGAGTGCCCATGAAGTATGGGCTGTTTCTGAAGATCAGATCTCTATCCTCCTGGGATATAAATTAGAATATAAAGTATCCTCTCCCAACCGCGTAGCATGTCACACTGTTTGCTATCAGAGGTCTCCAGTTTCACTGAATCCAGTTGTCGGTGGATCTAGTTGAGGGCCAGAGTCCCATAAACTGACCAATGAGTCCTCGTTCAGAGAGAGACAGGGCGACTTTGATAGGGAGATCCGGAGGGAGGTCGATCTCTGGAATATCGTTAAGCTTCTTGACAAAGCTCAGGGCTTCTACGATGGTCGTTTTTTTGCTGCATGCCTCTACCAGGCGTCTGAAGGAGTAGGTGGGGGAAGGAGGGGGCGGCGGCTCCCCTCCCTGGTCTGCCATGGCGACACTCTCAAACCCTTCACGGTACTAGGTCAGGGCATGCGCGCGATTCGTTCTTTGCTCGAGATCGATTTTGAAGTTGTTGTATTCAAAAAAGATATAAATGTGAATGTTAAGAAAAGCTACATTGTTGGCATGGGAGGATTACTGACCTTCAAGCCAATGATTTTCTCCTTAGGTCTTGAGGTGTCCGAAATTTACTATTCCGGGTGATTAAACCATCCACTCTTACTTCTCAAGAGTGAACCATATCAAGGAGCAGATAGAATCCATTGGTGATATACTGAATGGATAAGAAATGGTGATGACCACCTTGAATGGCCTCCCAAGGTCATAGGATGCATTTATTTCAAGGATATGCTCAAGAAGGAAGCTACCCAAGTTCAATAGGCTATGTGAATATTTCAACCAAGAGGAAACAAGGATGACAACAAGAGAAGAGAAGATGAAAGATGATGATCAAGCCCTAGCCTCCCACATCAGGAAAGGAATGAGAAAGAAAGAACCCTCCTCACCCAAGAAGTTTCAGAAGGGTCAAAGAAATAACCCAAATATCAGATGTTTCTGTTGTTAGAAAATGGGACACATTGCTAGGAATTGTTCCCTCATTCAAATACCAAGGGAAAAAAAAGGAGGTAAAAGGAATCATGTTCATACAACTGAAGATGATGATCCACCCAATAAGGTTGCAAAGGAAGATGAATCAAGTGATGAGGAGTATGTTCTTATCTCATCCCTTACAAGAACTGACACTCATGGAAGTGGCATTTGGTTGGTGAACAATGGTGCTTCCAAGCACATGACAGGTTATAAAGACTCCTTGTCTAACCTTACTCATAAGGATTCACCACACAAGGTGAAATTGGGAGATGACTAGCAATATTCGATCAAAGGAGTAGGAGAAGTCTCTTACAAGTTAGACTTACGAAAGCCAATGAAGATGAAGGAATTTCTCTATGTTCCTGGATTGAAGAAGAACCTTCTCTCGATTTCAACATTGGATGAGAAGGGTTACAAAGTTTCATTTGTTGATGGACAAGTTCTTATGTGGCCTAGAGGGAATACTTTTGATGATGCTTTGGTGATTGGAGTTAAAGAGGGAGGACTCTACAAATTGAAAGGGTGATCAGATTCAACATTAATTCATGACACTGTGAATCCCAATGAATTATGGCACAAGAGATTTTCTTACCTACATTACAAGGCCCTACCGAGTGTGAGAAAGATGGTGACGAGACTACTAGAGATCCAGGCAAAACCAAATGGTGTGTGCAAAGGTTGTTCACAAGGCAAGAATGTGAAGCACTCCTTTCCCATCAATGATAGCATAGCCAAAATATTATTGGACATCGTGCACTCGTATGTGTGTGGACCAATGCCAGTAACTTCACCAATCGAGTATGTATATATATATATATATATATATATATATACACACACATACTTGATTGGTGAAGTTGCGGACATCATGCACTCGTATGTGTGTGGACCAATGTCAACAACTTCACCAATCAAGTATATATATATATATATATTATGTGTCTTTTATTGATGATTACTCACATAAACTTGGATCTATTTGTTTAAGGAAAATAATGAAGTGTTTGGCAAATTCAAAGAATTTAAGGCACTGGTAGAAAATCTGACAGAGTGGAAGATAAATACCTTGCGATTAGATAATGGAGGAGAATTCACTTCAGAGGAATTCAAATAATATTGGAAGGAAGCTACGATTAAGAGGGATCTTTCTACTCCCTACAATCCTCAGTAGAATGAGTAGCAAAAAGGAAGAATCAGATGATCATGGAAGCAGTGAAGGCTATGATCCATGATCCAGATCTACATATTCATATGTGGGAAGAATGAAGTTAATGGAGTTCTAGAGGCAGAAGCAGTTGAACCAAAGGAAGTGATTCATGAGGATAATGACATGGAAGAACCTCAGAGGCCAACAGAGATGGCTTCTCGCAATAGAAGACCAACTTGGGCACATGAGCTCATTAGATATGCAGAAAGATATGGTGCCCCAGAAAAATATCCCGGGGAAATTAAGAAGCCGAAACCATATTCCAACTATGTGGCATGTTTGTGTGATATCATGGATACAAAACCATCCAGTTATGAAGAGGATTTAGAAAAGAGGGTATGGAAGGATGCCATGGGGGAGGAATATAGATCCATAGTAAAGAATTATGTTTGGGATGTGGTCCCCAGACCGAAGGAGAAATCAATAGTAAGTTCAAAATGGATCTACAAAATGAAACATGCAGTTATTGGCAGTATTGAAAAGTATAAGGCTATATTTGTGGCTCGAGGATTCTCTCAGAAGGAGGGAATTGACTATGAGGAGACATTTTCTCCCATGGCGAGATATACCTCGATCAGGACTATACTTTCATTTGCTGCAGTAACGAAATGGAAGGTGCATCATATGGGTGTGAAGACATCCTTCTTGAATGGTGAAATAAAAGAGGAAGTATGTGTGGAGCAACCACAAGGGTTCGAGGTACATGACAAGGAGACACATGTGTGCAAATTGAAGAAGGATTAATATGTATTAAAGCAGGCACCGAGAGCATGGTATGGAAAGATCGATAGTTTTCAGATGAGCTTAGGATTTACAAAGAGTAGTGCAGATCCTAACCTTTACTTTAAGGTTGTGGATGATGGTCTGATAATACTACTACTGTATGTGGATGACCCATTTCTAACGGTCGTAGAAAAGATCATCTCAAAGTGTAAGAGAGAACTTGCTACTGAGTTTGAGATGAAATATCTCGATATGATGCATTCCTTTTTGGGTTTTGAGGCATGGCAGAGACAGGATGAGATATTTTTGAATCAAGGGAAGTATGTAGTGGAAATCCTGAAGAGCTTTAGGATGTTGGATTGCAAGGCAATGAATACACCTATGGTATCAAATATGAAGTTGCTGCAGGATACGACTTCAAAGATCGTGGATGTTACTTTATACAGGAAGATGGTGGGATCATTGATGTACTTTACGAACACGAGACTAGATATATGTTTTGCTGTGAACACCCTGAGTCAGTATATGGAGCAGCCTGGGCATGTTCATTTGGTTGCAACAAAACATGTGATAAGGTACCTTAAGGCTACATTGGATTATGGTCTTAGGTATGTGAAAAAACATGAGTTCGGGTTATATGGATATTCAAATTCAGATTGGTCCGAAATTATTCTTGATTAGAAGAGTACTTCGACATATTGCTTTAGTCTAGGCTCCAGTATGGTTTCGTGGAGCAGCAAGAAGTAGTCATGTGTAGCACTCAGTATGGTTGAGGCTGAATATGTGCAACATGTAGAGAAGCAATGTAGCTTTGGAAGTTTTTTTTTGGGTTATTTGGTCTCAAACTAGAGGCGACCTGCATTTGGTGTGACAACCAGAGTTGCATGAAGTTGTCAGAGAATCCGGTGTTCCATGAAAGATTGAAGCATAACGATATCAAATATCACTACAGGGATATGGTGTAGAGGGGAGAAGTGAGGTTCTAGTACGTGATCAACGAGGAGCAGGTTGCAGACATGTTGACCAAGCCAACATCAAGGACGAAGTTCAAGCACTTTAGGGACAAATTTGGCATGGTCCCTCTTAAGAGTGAGTGACGAGGTACATATGCATTGCGGGGTAGTGGATGTCCTGTGGACATGTTGTAGCTATTTGAGATCTACCCAAAGGCCTTGCATGCATTGGCTGTGAATTCATCGGGGTACACATGATGAGGTACATATGCATTGCAGGGTAGTGGATGTCATGGTGACATCCACTACCCTGCAATGCCTATGTACCTCATCATGTGCAGACATGTTGAATCTATTTGAGAGCTACCCACATGCCTTGGATACATTGGATGTTAAGTCATGTTGTACTATGGATATCTGATGATGTATAGATTCATATGTTCAACAGTCAATGGTCATGAGCTTGCGTGGAAACAAAAAATACCTTACCAGTTAAAAGGGAGTGTTGATATTTTGATGTAACTAGATAAGATATTATTTTGTATCTGTATTGGTCAAACCTCGAGAAGGTTATTGTAATCTTATTGTATAAATTGGCTCAAAAGAAATTATTATTTTATTGTTATCCTTATTGTAAAAGTCAAAACGACCCCTTGTAGGGTTGCATCTTTTTGGGAGTCAAGTTATGTGTATAAATAGAGGTCGAGTTCCTCTCATTTGTATACACACATAACCCGCCTTCTCTTGTGTATTTGGAGCATAACAAAGGAGGTATAACGCAAGAGGTCTTGGTTTCTTGGTCTTTGGTATCTTGGTATTGGTCTATTTGTGGAGAGCTATAACGTGACATTGTACTGGTTGAATGAATCTATACCGAAGAATTCTTTGATGGGTTTTCTCCCCCACAAGGGTTTCTCAGGATATATCTTGTGTTCTGTGATCGTTTATCTTTTAGTGATCCTATTACATGAAATTTTTAATGAATGTTAAAGAAGATAACTGTAACTTCTAAAATTATAACATTTTCCCCCTCCTAGTGATCAGGTGAATCAATCAAATTTCCATCACTCACGACCCCCAATTTCCCCCCTCTTGATGCTTAAGTGATTCAAATCACCATGGCATGGGTCCCTCTATTGAGACTGGCCTTTATGCCTCATGGGATGGTATATTAAATCATCACATGGATGACTACAATAGGCACCAGAAGTCACAATATTGCTTCAAGGCTCTATTCAACTTTCAACATTTATAAGGATTATAGCCTTCCATTATCCTTATGACTCTCTAGCCTCAAGTGGTGCATAAGTATAGGTTAGTTGGTATAGGTTGGCTAAAGGTGATTTTCTGTTCTCACACCATACCCAACAAATATTGTGAGCATTCCCTCATGGGTATGGGCTCCCATAAGGTACTCATATTCTTTGTTTTCTAGGCATTATCTGTAACAAAAATATCATGCTCATATAAACATATATGCCAATATGCAATCATCAAATAATATTAACATACCAATTATTTAGTATCTTCTTCTTCTCCAAGCAACAAAGCTCAGGGAAAAACCCTGAGTAATTCGCCTCATTACAAGGATGGTACACAGGGTAAACCATAGAATCTTTAGGGCACAGGGCCAATCAAAAACAAGGATTGAATCCATTACAACAATATAATCGTTATGAGCTCAACATGTCACTTGTGAGAATTGAACCCAAGTGGAAAGAATAAGAATCATTCCCCCAACCACTCAAGCTAAACCCTATTTACACCAATTATTCAATATCACCTATCAACTCATTAAATTTATTCCTTATTAACTTTGCATATTCATATAAAAAATGCATTCATTCAATAATATTTAATTAATTAAAATCCTCAGCTAAACAATTGCATAAAAGGCATAGTCCATAAGACGTCCTTTAATCACATCACTATATAATCATCATAAAACCCTTTTTGCACATACATATTCAAACAATAATCATTAAAATACATGGGGTTTTTAAATCTCTTTTTCTTGATTATATAATTCTTTTATTATTGGGGGAATTTATTATAAGAAGGGGGCTTTCTTGAATTAACAAGTGCTGCATGGTAGTGTAGTCCCTGCCAGGTTGGGATGGGAGTAAATGTGACCGAGTATAGACATGTGGCTAGCAAGTTGAAATACATGTGGTTTGCATGCAGAGCATAGTATTCCCGAATTAGTTCTTCCTAAAATATATAAAAAATCATAAACATTTAAAATGTTCTTGGACAAAAAATGTTTAGCATTCCCGAAGTAGTTTTCTTTCCATATGCTTGTGGAGAGAAACACAAAAGAATAGTAGTAATGTTTGTTACATAGGTTTGAGGAAAAAAACACAAAGAAATTGATATCCCTGAATTGGTTATCTTTAAAACAAGGGCTCCTGGACACAAAAGAAATTGAAATTTATCAAATTATAGGTTCCTGGACATCATAAATTATACATAGAAAATATGTAATTTTATAAAGCAGATATTTAGTTTTATACATACGAAATATGTACTTTTATAAAGTATGGGGATGAGATTTTATGGAGCATGCACGAAGCTGTCATTCCATAGTAGGCCACTTTTTGGATGGCGGGTTTTCGGGCTGGCGGGCTCAAAACCGAGCCTTGATGTTCTGTGCTTTACAAATAGAACTGACAGTTTCATGATATACAAATTGACAAGCAGAGTTGCGGACTATAGAAATTTATCAAAAAATAATAATGTCTGTTACATATCTCTGGAAATTACATGAACATTTAAAAGCATACAATAGAATAGTAATAACGTCTGTCATGGACACCCAAAAAGTTATCATATAACAAAATAGTAATGACGTCGTGCAAGACAAAATTTTTTAGCATACAATAAAACACAAAAAATGTAGCAGACCTGCATAGTTAGCCAGTTTTTGGATCACAGGTTCTCGGGCTGGTGGGCTGAAAATTGGGCCTCTGTTGTTCCGTGCTTTACAAATAGCACTGAGAGTTCCGTGATATACAAATTGACAAGCAGACTATAGAAATTTATCAAAAATAAATAATGTCTGTTACATATCTCTAGAAATTACATCAACATTTAAAAGCATACAATAGAATAGTAATGACGTCTGTTACATAGGTTCGTGGAGAAAAAAACAAAAAAATTATCATTCCCGAATTAGTTTTCTTGAAGGAAAAGGCTTCTGGACACAAGAAAAAATGAAATTTATCAAAGTATAGGTTCCTGGACACCCAAAAAGTTGCATACAATAGAATAGTAAGAACGTCGTGCAAGATAAAAAAATTAGCATACAATAGGACACAAGAAATGTAGCAGACCCGAGTTAGTTTTCTTTGGAACAAAGCATTCTCGAATGAGTTTTCTTTGGAAGTTATCAAAAATTAATAATGTCTGTTACATATTTCTGGAAATTTAAATGTGTTTGTCATATAGACTGGGATTGGGTCTCCCGCGGACCATGAAAGTAAATAAGTACAAGAAGTAGGAATGTCAAAAGAAGAAGTGCGCGATGGTAGAGAGGAAGACCTGATAAGAAGAAATTGGAAGTTATGAGTGTTTGGTTACAGTTTTCTATTTAAAGAGGTCATACATGGATTGATAAAGAAAACAAGATGACAATATAGAATTAAACTGGATTGATAAAGAAAACAAGATGTCAGTATCGACTTACTATGAAGCCGATGTGTTTTTGTTGCTGTCGTCGATGGTCAGTGGAGTGTTGTCGACCAGTTGTTGCCCTTCCTGGACGAGGCTTTCCATTATCTGTTGGAACCATTCTTCGATGTATCTTTTCATGGGGGCCATGTTGATTTCATCCTAGATTTATATGTGGTAAAGGTCATTTTCTAATTTCCTTAGATCCATTCAAATACTATACAGACTCTATTCTATTTCTTCATTCTATTCCGCATAGTACAGTACCCAGCGCTCATGCTCATCTAGATGATGTTCAAGTATTCCGTAAAAATTTTCAAAAGACAACCCCTTTAAAATATCAACTTGTTCATGGAAGGCCTCTTTGGTCATTGACAAGGATTTGAGAATTAAGTTTGGGTCTTGAACCTTGTTGGTACTTTCGGCTAAGTCTATTTGGATCAGGCTTGTGAATAAATATTCCTTTTCTGATATGGCTTGTTTACATGATTTGACAATGAGCTCCAGGTTGTTAACTTTCTTTTGCCAACATGATTTTACTTTTTTGGCCCGCTTTGGGGAGGGGAGTTTCTCTTGTCTTCTTTTCAGTTTCAATGTGTTGACGACATAGTTGGCAAAATGGGTCAGCACCTCTTCACAGAAACACTGATCATTTTTTAAATTCGCCTCCAAATGTTCCAGGAGGTCATTTTCCTTCTTTCCGAAGGAAACTAAATTTTGCGATGTTTCCCAGGCTTCAGTAACTAGCTGCATTCTTTTGTTGATGTTATTCTCTATAAGGGATCTATAGCATGCAAGGAGGGTAGAGGATACTTTCATCTTGGCTACATTGGTAGCAGGCACGATTTTTTCTAAAGGACTGGCAAATTCTAGAGTTGCAATGAAAGCTCGCTCAAATTTGTTGAGGCGGTCTTTCAGTCTGTCATTTTCCATCTCAATTTCTCCAATGCAATCCTTTAGAATTTCACCAGTTACTTGGTGAAATGAGGAAATTTGGGACGACTGCATTTTCCTAAAGTTAATCTTTGTGCGAGATTTTCCTTTCTTGTTTGTTACATCTGTCTTTTCAATGACCATAATTTTAGATTGGCTGTAAAAAAAATGCTCTGGAATACGAAGGATTCATCTTCGTAAAAAATTTTGGTCTCAGATATTTGCATCGCGGACGACCCAAATTTCTGCATGTGATCAGTTTCAAATTCAAGTTGTAGCTGTTCACTTTCAATTTCGGGTTCCTCTGCCTACCCTGCATTGTTTTTTCTCTTCTTCGTCACTAGAAATTTGTGAGAAGTATCAATTTTTGTGCGAGGAGGGTTCTTGTCTCCTCCTCCGTTGGAAGTTTTCTGGGTTGCTTTCTTACTGGGGTGGGCCGTTGAAGCAATGCTCCATGATGTCGTGTTCTTGGGAGTGCTGGCGGGGGACTGGGTACTCTTCTCACCAGATACTTTTCCATGTTGTCTGTACAATTCATTCGCGCTTTCCAATGTCTGCATCACAATCGGTAGAAGCAGGATTGTTGTTGACACTGTGCCTGTCTTCGGTTAGGTGTCTATGGATAAAAGAGATGTTAAAGCCAACTTCCAGTAAATGTTCTCGAAAAATCCCATTAGGTTCGAACCCTTTTAGTCTTTCAACATAATTTAGGTTCAATTTCTTGAAATGGGCGACAAAGTCGTCAATATTTTTTATGTTTCTACAGACGAAGTCTCCGACTTTCCAGGGCAGAGGAATGAACTGTTTTTTTCTCTTGTCATGGAAAAAGTGCAACCAGTGGTTGTATTGCCTTGCTATTTCTGCAACAAACATCTTGTCTGTGATGTGGCATGGAAGGAAAGGAATATTTTCCTTAGATCCAAAGACCATGAGGACACTGTGATTTTCCTTTTCTTCAAGTGTGCCCTTCCTGTTCAAAAACTTGGTTGCCTGGATAGACATCCGTGGAGCATCCTTGCCTAACAATAAATCTTTGAAAACTGAGACAAATCCATTAAAAACTTCATAAAAACAATGGGAGGCCTTGTGCCTCCACAGGGCCTCATACTAGAATGTTACTGGGTCGAATCCACATTTTATTTTATTGGAAAGAGAAAGTTTTGGAAACAGGCAGCAATGCACTATTGTGAAAATCAAGTAGGATGACATATAAAATTTATTTGATTATTTGAATCGTGACAACTGGGAACATAGCTCAATGGAAATTATCTTCCCCCAATCGAAAATGTATTGTTCCTTGACTGTGAAATACAAAATATAAATAATTATATGGGAAATGGTTGCCGTGGATGCCTGTCCCATTATTCTTGTAAATAGCCAAGCAATTTCCTGGAATGGATTTCTAAAGGAACTTGCCTGCAACTTTGTGATATCTTCAGGAACTGTTGTCGGGTCTTCAAGGAAATTGGTTAATATGTCCAACCTGTTATCATGTTTTTCTAGAAACTGCTTGCAGTCTTGTCCTCTGAACGTCAATGTTGGCTCCGACAATTTTAACATTTCGTGGAAGACCTGAGGTGACAAAGAAATAGGAGAATGGTTGTGCAGTGGAATAATTATTTGGCCTGGAATATATCTTTCGGCGCACCAAGAGACCACCTCCTTACAGTCAAAAACCTCAAGGATGCAGCCTACACGAGTGATTCCAGATGTCCAAATCACTTCGTTCTGGGTGGAATGGGATGAATAGTAAAAGTATGCCTTGGACCACTGGAAGTTCTGGTCTTGATGTCTGAACATATTTATTGTATCTCCACAAAAATGCTGTTGACCTGCTGCCATAACTCTACAAGAACGTATGTTTATTCCAGACGATGAATGAAACGAAAAGTTGGAAGGGATAATATAACCCTGTGCAAATCTTGGTCCAAAGCATGTGAATGGGAGATGTCCTCGAGACTTTCATTCATTAATGACAATTTGGAGGGTTTTTGCATGATGCGTTGTTAACATTAAACACTAGTAATTGCATACATAGAAATGCGAACATGGCGGATATTGCAATGACTGATTAAGCATTGTAGATTTCCTGAGCGGGCCAACACGACGACGCATTTTCGAAATGAACAATAAGAAGTGACAAAATAACTCTCTGGACATCTTGGTTCAATGCGTAATAATGAGAGATCTCCTCGACCGTTTCGCCCATTAATGACAATGTTGACAGTTCCTGGATGGTCAACTATTAGCATGAACGGTTTCTAATTTCATAGTAAGAAAGTACAGAGGTCGCGGGCACGAGAAAAAATAGCTTCAAAATAGGGTTACAAGGTACAACCATTGAAGGTGAGGGCGCGAGGGTCAAATTGTATGCCTCAGAACTTTTTTGAGTGCAATACACGTAACAATGAAGAGGGTATGGTAGGACAACCCAACGCTAGAATTGTAGATCACAAAAGTTTTGAGTGCAACATGTACACGATGCAACAAGAAGAAGAGTTCGAAACCGCCAACCCGACAACCGTGGCCATAAAATTGGCTAAGTATGGAAAGCAACAATGGTCAG
Organism: Picea engelmannii; assembly: GCA_009831015.1. Lineage (NCBI taxonomy): Eukaryota > Viridiplantae > Streptophyta > Pinopsida > Pinales > Pinaceae > Picea > Picea engelmannii. Next base: position 5,733 of record ML840453.1, on the reverse strand, counting down.
TCGGATTCGTCGTCTGATTATATAGATAGAGATAAAGATATGTCAACCCTCCAACTCTGGAAGCCACCATATGAATGCATAATCTGTAACACGAAAGAGGGGACGAAGTCAGAACCCGATAGTCAATTTTTATATTGCGAAGGGCTGGATGCGAACTGTTTCATATCAGTGTGTGTAGTTGTCACTTGTAAGAGTCACTAGTAAGAGCATAACCAATGTATATTAGGAAGGAAATTTGTGAACCATGGTAGAGTGTATCTTGCAAGTTTGAGGAGTCTGTGGTAGAATTGTAGATCACAGAAGTTTTAAGTGCAAGATGTACTCACAGAACAAGAAGAAGCAGAGTTCAAAATTGCTAACCCGACAACCACGGCTATAAAATTGGCTAAGTATGGAAAACAATAGCGGTCGATCGGATTTGTCGTGTGATTATATATATGGAGATAAAGATGTCATCCCACCAACGCTGGAACTCGCGATCATAGAAAGGCGACTAAGTATATAACCAAATAGCCATAATACACGGGAAAAATAAAAGGAAAAAATGACTATGGAGTCTGCGGTGGAATTGTAAATCACAAAATTTTTGAGTACAAGATGTGAACCCGGTAGTCAATTTGTATATTGCAGAGGGTCAAATGCCAAATGTTTCATACCATTGTGTTCAGTTGTCACTAGTAAGAGCACAACCAATCTATATTAGGAACGAGAGGAAGTTAGTGAGGATGGAAGGTAGCGACAGATACTTTGAAACATTTGTGAACCATGGTACAACGAAGCTTGGTGCCAACCCGAAATAGTATCCAAGAGTTGGAAATTTAGTGAACCCGGAAACAGGAGGATCCAAAACATGCTGACAAGGTGTGTGCAGAAGACGTGAGGCCCCGACGTTCAAATTGTATCGATACGAACATTTGAATGCATAATCTGTAACACAGAAGAGTGGACGATGTCGGAATCCGCTAGCCAATTTGTATATTGCGGAGGGTGTGATGCCAACTATTTCGTACCTCTGTGTCTAGTTGTCACTACTAAGAGCTAATTTAGTATTAATTTTTTTTTTTACATACCGTTAGATACTTCATAGGGATTAGCATCCATAAACAATGGCAATATCCACCCTGCCAGCCCTGCACTCCGTGTGTCAATTTATATATCGCGGAACTGGGAGCGTTGTTTGGAGGACACAAAACAATAGAAGTGCAATGTTGAGTCAACTAGTCCGCAGGTCCGCTTGTGAATTTGTATATCGCGGAATTCTGGGTGCTATTTGTAGGGCACATAACAATGGAGGCCCAATTTTGAGCCCATCTGCCTGAGAACCCGCAATCCAAAATGTCGCTAGGTATGGAATTCCCAATATGTACATGTTATATAAAATATCATGTCCATACTTGTCTGCACTGGAATTGTAGTTCACAAAATTTTTGAGTACAATATGTAGACGATGCAACAAGAAGAAGCAGATTTCGAAACCGCCAACCCGACAACCATGCCCATAAAATTGGCTGACTATGGAAAGCTACAGTGGTCGGTTGGATTCGTCGTGTGATTATATATATGGAGATAAAGATATGTCAACCCGCCAATGTTGGAACCTGCGATCATAGAAAAGTGACTAAGTATATAACCACAAAGTGATAATACAAGGGAAGAAGAAAAAGGAAAAAGGACCAAGGAGTCCACGGTCAAATTGTAAATCAATTTTTTTTTGAGTGTAATATGTATATCACAAAACAAGAAGCATTGAAATTCGAATGCGCCAACCCAAAAAAATGACTAAGAATTGGAGATTTCGTGAACCCATGAACAGGAGGATCCAAAATAGGGTCAGAAGGTCTACCCAGAAGATGCGAGGTCTTGACGGTCAAATTGTATCATTCGAAACATTTGAATGCATAATATGTAACATGGAAGAGGGGATGATGTCGAAACTCGGTAGTCAATTTCTATATTACGGAGGGATGGATGCCAACTATTTCGTATCACTGTGTGCAGTTGTCACTAGTAAGATCCACAAGTAAGAGCATAACTAATGTATATTAGGAAGGACAAGAAGTTAGTGGGGATGGACAACAACAAATACTCTGAAACATTTGTGAACCATGGTAGAGTGAAGCTTGTGAGTTTGAGGAGTCTGCGGTAGAATTGTAGATCACGAAAGTTTTGAGTGCAAGATGTATATCACAAAGAAAGAAGCAGAGTTCGAAACTGCCAACCGCGGCCTTAAAATTGGCTAAGTATGGAAAGAAACAACGGTCGGTCAAATTTGTCATTTGATTATATAGATGGAGATAAAGAAATGTCAGCCCGCCAATTCTGGAACCCGCGAGCATAGAAAGGGGACTAAGTATATAACCAGAGAGCCATAATACACAGGAAGGAGAAAAGGGAAAAAGGACCAAGGAGTCCGTGGTGGAATTGTAGATCACAAAAATTTTGAGTACAAGATGTGAACCCGATAGTAAATTTGTATATTGCGAAGGGCTGGATGCCAACTGTTTCATACCATAGTGTTCAGTTATCACTAGTAACAACAAAACCAATCTATATTAGGAACAAGATGAAGTTAGTGAGGATGGAAGGCAACCACAGATACTTTGAAACATTTGAATGCATAATTTGTAACACGAAACAATATCCAAGAGTTGGAAATTTCGTGAACCCAACAATAGGAGGATCCAAAACATGCTGACAAGGTCTCTGCAAAAAATGCGAGGCCGCGACGTTCAAATTGTATCGCTCTGAACTTTTGAATGCATAATCTGTAACACAGAAGAGCGGACGATGTCAGAATCCGATAGTCAATTTGTATATTGCGGAGGGTGTGATGCCAACTGTTTCGCACCTCTGTGTCTAGTTTTCGCTACTAAGAGATAATTTAGTATTGAAAATAATTTTTTAGATACTTTTAGATATTTGATAGGAATTACCATCTGTAAGCAATGGCAATCTCCACCTTGCTAGCCCTGGACTCCGTCTGTCAATTTGTATATCGCGAAACTAGGAGTGCTGTTTGGAGGGCACAGAACAATAGAAGTGCAATGTTGAGTCAACCAATCCGCAGGTCTGCTTGTCAATTTGTATATCGCAAAATTCTGACTACTATTTATAGGGCACAGAACAATGGAGGCCTAATTTTGAGCCCGCCTACCCGAGGACCCACAATCCAAAATGCGGCTAGGTATGGAATGCGCTATCCGTACATGCTCTATAAAATATCATGTCCATACTTTATAGTCCCATAATACACGGGAAGAAAAAAACAAAAAAAGCACGGAGTCGTTCGCAGTGGAATTTTAGATTAAGAAAATTTTGAGTGGAAGATGTATATCACGGAACAAAAAGCAATAGAGTTCAATTGCGCCAACTTGGCAACCACATGCATAAAATTCACTAAGTATGAAAAGGAACGACGGGTGGTCCAATTCACCATGCGAGGATATAGATGGAGATGAAGATATCTCAACCCACCAACGTTGGAAACCATGATCATAGAAACACAACTAAGTATATAACTATAAAGCGATAATAGACAGGAAGAAGAGAAGGGAAAAATGACTAAGTATCTCGCAGAAGAACATCTAGTGTTTGATTATTAATGCAAATGCTTTCGAACTTCTGCTGAGCTCTCACCAGTTAAGGCATAAATTGCAGATCACGGAAGTATCTTTCATGCAACCGTGTCCAGTTGTCACTAGTAAGAGTATTGTTCATGTATATCAGGAAGGAAACCATGACCCATGAACAAGAGGATCCAAAATAGGGTCACAAGGTCTCCCCAGAAGAGGCGAGGTCCCGATAGTCAAATTGTATCATTCGGAACATTTGAATGCATAATCTGTAACACGGAAGAGGGGACGATGTCGGAACCTGGTAGTCAATTTATATATTGTGGAGGGCTGGATGCGAACTGTTTCATATCAGTGTGTGTAGTTGTCACTAGTAAGACTCACTAGTAAGAGCATAACCAATGTATATTAGGAAGGACAAGAAGTTAGTGGGAATGGAAAACAGGGAGAGATACTCTAAAACATTTGTGAACCATGGTAGAGTGAATCTTGCAAGTTCAAGGAATCCGCGGTAGAATTGTAGATCACAAAAGTTTTGAGTGCAAGATGTACATCACAGAACAAGAAGAAGCAAAGTTTGAAACCGCCAACTAGGCAACCGTGCCCTTAAAATTGGCAAAGTATGGAAAGCAACAACGGTTGGTCGGATTCGTCATGTGGTTAATCTATATCGCTCCGAACATTTGAATGCATAATATGTAACACGGAAGAGAAGACGATGTCAAAATCCAATAAAAGTGAAATATTGAGTTAGCCAGTCCGTAGGTTCGCTTGTCGATTTGTACATCATGGAATTCTGAGTGCTATTTGTAGTGCACAGAACAATGGAGGCCCAATTTCGACCCCGCCCGCCCGAGAACCTGCAATCCAAAATGTGGCTAGGTATGGGTGCACAATACGTACATGCTCTATAAAATATCATGTCCATACTTTATAGTCCCACAATACAGGGGAAGAAAAAAAGGGAAAAGGGATGGAGGAGTCTGCAGTGGAATTGTAGATCACGAAAATTTTGAGTGGAACATGCATATCACGAAACAAAAAGTAGCAGAGTTCAATTGCACCAACTCGGCAACCGCGGGCATAAAACTCAATAAGTATGAAAAGGAACAGTGGGTGGTGCAATTCTCCATGCGAGGATATAGATGGAGATGAAGATATGTCAACCCACAAACGTTGGAACCCGTGATCATAGAAACACGACTAAGTATATAACTAGAAAGGGATAATACATGGGAAGAAGACAAGGGAAAAATGAATAAGTATGTTGAAGAAGAACATCTAGTGTTTGATTATTAATGAAAATGCTTTCGAACCCCTATTGAGTTCTCACCAGTGAAGGCATAAATTGCAGATCACATAAGTATCTTTCGTGCCATTGTGTCTAGATGTCACTAGTAGGAGCATTGTTGATGTATATAAGGAAGGACACGAAGTTGCTAGGGATGGAAGGCAGGAACAAATACTTTGAATGAAATTAATGTATACGAGGAACCCATGGTGGAATTGTAGATCATATATGTTTTGAATGGAAGATGTATATAACAGAATGATAAACATCCAGGTTTGTAAGAGTCGACCCCGTAGCGGCAACCATAAAATTGGCTAAGTATGGAAAGGAACAACGGTTGGCTAGATCCATCGTGTGAGGATATAAATGGAGATGAAGACATGTCAGCCTACCAACTATGGAACCAGATACCATGGAAAGGTGACTAAGTATATATCTAGAAAGCGATAACGAGCAGGAAGAAGAAAAGGCCAGTTCGTATGTGCCAACCCAGCAACCGCGGCCATAAAATTGCCTAGGTATGGAAAGGAACAACGGTTGGTCAGATTCATCATGTGAACATACAGATGGAGATGAAGATATATCAGCTTTCCATTCTTACAACTGCCCATCATAGAAGACGACTAAGTATAAAACTAGAAATCCACAATGGACGAGAAAAGGAAAAGGGGAAAAGGGATAAGTATCAGGTAGTCGAAAAACATTTTTTTTTCCATTTATTAATGTCAATGTTTTCGAACCCCTGCTGGGTTCTCACAAGTAAAAGCATAAACTGCAAATCATTGAAGTTCTTTGGCTGCAAGATGTATATGACGGAACATGGGACATAGGTGTTGGGTACCGCGAACCCGGGGCCTGGTGGCCACATAA
>ML840452.1:30705-49905 GCA_009831015.1 Picea engelmannii | reverse complement strand
GTTTATGATCAGAGTCAGGCTCATGGTCATTTAAAAGGTCAAAAGTTGCTATTTGGTTGGAAACGGGGATATCAGATATCACATAATCTACAACACTATTACCTAGCCCATGAATACAAGTCATTTGGTTGGAGTTTGGCCACTTCATTACTCCATTGCAAATTATTAGGTCTTGAGAGTTCCATAGCTTGACCACATCAATACCAAACAAATTCTCAATTACGTCTTCATAGCTTCTTTTGTAGCTATTAGATAAAACAAGGTCCTCATCTAGCCATAAAGGATTATGGTTGAAATCAGTACTTAAAAGAGTAGTTTGTTTAGTTGCAATCCTAGCATTAAAGTCTCCTAGTAGGAGGATATTACCTTCATTTTTCAAACTATAAATATCTTGTTCTAAATTATTATAGGGACAATTGTTATCTAGATTTTTTTTCTTATAAAAAGTAGAATTAATAGGCGCAAAATAGAAAATTGCTATATACATCTTCTTAGCATTGGTGTCTCAAATTTCTAGCCAAATGTATTGATCGAGAGGGTCAATCATATGAAGTTGAATGTGAGGAGAAATGCTCTTTCTAATATAACAACCTATTCCTCCTATCCCTCTACGGTGGGATTTTTTGTTCCACGCCGACCACAAGAAAAATCCTTCTATGTTAGGGACCTTAGACTCATCATGCACCCAAGTTTCAACTAGACAAATAGTATCAATATCACTCGGGATCCAACTTATCATAGGACCTTTGCGCCATGGAAAGCCATGACATTTCCAAAAAAGGATCTCGAGTGTCCCAAATTCCTATTTATTATTATCCTTCTGGTCTCTATCCCTGACAATAGCTTTTTGCTTTCTAATTATTTCTCACTTTCCTTCATTCCTGGCTTCTTTTACCTTTTGAACTTCCTTCCTTAATTCAGCTTGGTCTTCGAGAATGAGGTCTTCACTTATAAATATTCCTGACCCTTTTAAGCTCAGAGATTTATTAAGTATGTTATATTTATGGTCATTACAACTTACTTTGACACAGATCGACCTATCTTTGTGATCAATTATTTTTCCTAGCCTTTTTTCTTCTATGAGGTAAGTTGTATCAATTTGTGATTTATTATTTAATTCTTATTTTACTATTGCAAGTGTATCCTCCTCTTCTTGTTATTTTATACCAAAAATTATGAAGTTCAAGGCTCTTTAATATATATATATATATATATATTAAAGAAATCTAAGTAATCTCTTATGTTTTTAAGGTTCGATAAACCAAATTTAATCTTAGTAGATGTTAATCATCATCATCACACACAAATATATAATTAACTCAATACAAAATTGTTAAAAAGATATTATGAAATAAATTGTGTAAATAATTGAAGAGTAACATGAATGAATTTTTCTTTTTCCAAAATTTTTAAATTTTATTTCATTTTACTTAATAAAATAATTAAATATTAAAATATATATGAAATTATAATTTTTTTAAATTATTAAAATTATATTATTCACTTTCATTAATTTATTATTAATTATTAAATACATTTTATAAACGAATGACTTTTCTTTATCTTTTTCCATATTTGATCATTTTAAAATTAAAGATACATATGTTATTAAGTAAAATTTATAAAAACATCATTTTTCTTTATCTTTTTCCATATTTAAAAATTTAAAAATTAAAAACATATAATTGCTATTAAGCAAATTTTATAAACAAATGATTTCTCTTTATTCTCTTTAACTTTTCCATACTCAATAATTTTAAAACTAAAGACACATGATTGTTATAGTAATATTTTGTTAATAGTAGACTTAAAATTTATAATAAAAAAAAGTATTTCATTTGGAATCTAATTATAAAATATAAGGAATCTAATTATAAAGTATAATAAATTTACATAAGACAAAAGATAGGAATGTCCTTTTCTAAAGGAGAATAACAAAAATTAATCATAGATTTTTTAAGTTGACTACATTGTAATCCAGGGAATTAGGTACATTGGTGAGAATTTTATTACAACTAATATACACTTAACTTTCTCCAATTTTTATATGTAAATATTTAAATATGCTAAATTGAGAATAGAATCCAAACTTATATAAAAATGCATTGGCTTTTGGTTTTAAGTTGAGGACATATAAGGTCTGCTTAGGAACCTGGACAAAATAGAGCATAATTTTAGGATTGGTCGATAGTTGAGGACATATATGTTGTGCTTAGGAACCTAGACAAAATAGAGCATAATTTTAGGATTGGTCGATAGCAATGAACATGGACAAAAGTTGAAAAAAAGGAAAACAAAAACTTTGGATTGGTTGCAATCAATATTTTATTTTATTTTATCAATTTAAAATAAAACTATCATCATTATTGGTTGCACATTGTTTGTTTTCTATTATACATACCATGTAAACCTATCCTTATCATGTGGTCAATGTATGAAGAGGACATGCCTCGACCAATACAAGGTAGGTGAGGATAAGAGTTTATGATGGAAGGGCTTCAACACTACAACACCTAATGAAATGAGACAATTTATATTATATAAGTTTGGCCACACCCAAAATGAAATCTGACAATTTATATTTTATAAGTTTGGCCACACCCAAAACTTTTTTCTGAGGTCTCCTTTGTCTTTTCCATTTCTAACTCTTTCTTTCACATTAATCACTTTGGAAAAAGTGGAAAAAAATGTTTACTCAAAAGTCAAATATAAATTCAATTTATTTTATTATGAGTAGGAATCAAAATAATTATTTTTTATCAAATTTTAATAATTTAGTGTATGTAGGTTAAAGAAAAAATTTGGAATTTTTTTTAAATATTTTTCATGATATATGGATAGTAAATGGGATAAATTTCTAACTCTTAATATAAAGTTTAATTTTGAGAAGATCAAGAGAGTTGAACTTGTGACCTCCAATTTCGTGAAAGAAACATTACATCTCGATTATAATTGCTTGAACAATCTTACGTCTAAATTATAATTACTTGAACTAAAAAATAATATTATTTTATAAAAAATATTTAAAAAAATGTCATTTTTATATTTGAACATGGTGGAAATGAAAGTATTAAAGTCATTAATATTTTGGTAAGCTAGTAAGTCTCCATTAGTAATTAAGTTATGAAACTAGGTAAAGCTATGTGCAAGTTAAATAGAAATGATGGTCAATGGTGGGACTATAGTGCTCCAAGATGGTTTTGATATCAAAGTGTACTTTCATATTATGGTAAGGTCTCTCCTTATGGAAACCTTTCTCTTATGGGTGGCAACTGGTGATTATGTGGCCAATATAAAGCACAAACTAGAGTACATGCAAAGGATATATGTGGACTAGTAACGACTTTTTTTTTAGGATACACACCTATATGATCTTTATTTTTTGTCTGATTATAGCATTTGCAAAGATTTCACCCTCACTGTGCTTCTACGATTACATGTAGGAGTGGTGGGATCTAATAATGTAGTACCCTTTTCATCCAAGGGTCATTATTTTAAGAATGTATTCAATAGAAAACCCTCTATAGGTGTACTGATTCATCTTCCCAATGTGTATATTGTATAGAAATCACAGGAGGTTTCAATTTTGGAGGTAACATACGAGATAGTTTTTGACCTCCTTTAATTCTACAAATCGAAGGTGGTAATATACCAGTTAAATGGATTTCGACCTCCTACATCATATTTGTACACGACTCAATTTAAATTGGGTAAAGGATTGTGAGGTATATCTTGTTTCCAAAGGTTTTTTTATTATTCAATTACATACACTTTTTGTTATAAGAAATTTTTTGAGGAGGATCCTTGGTTTTACAGAAGAGTGGATCTTTTGGTTACCATGTGCTTCCCATAATTTAGCCCATCCAATATATTTTTAACCAAAATGATTGTATGGGCATGTTTGCCTAATATACCAATTCATTTATGAGAGTTATCAAGTTTCGAAGACATAGGGAATACCTTGGGTTCATATTTAGAAACATATATAGACTCGATTAAGCTTGGTATTTTTACATATGTTTGTACTTGTGTGGAGATTGAGCTAATTAAGGGTTTATCGAATAAGCTTATTCTTCAAAGGAAAGACTCCAGATAGATGCATGAATTAGATTATGAAAATACAACATTGTGGTGCTAGATATGCCAATAAGAAAGACATTTGCAAGATACATGTCCTCAAGAATGAGCCTATCCTAAATGGAGAAAATTCATAAACCTAAACCGAAAGGATGCCAATCATTTGAGAAATACATGTTGGATGATGAAGAGGAATATAGTGTGGAAAATCAACAAAATACAAATTTAGAGATGGATACTAATGGTTTCCCCAAAATATAGGTTGAAGAAATAATGCTCTCTATGGTGAATAGAGAAGATGATAAGAATCCAATGAGGACGGTAATTGCAATTGAAGTCCCTTCCAAGGGACTAAAAAGAATGTATGAATCCGACAACTCCATTCCAATAAGGAATTGACAAACCTTTTGAATTTCAGAGATCTAATTTCTCTTTCGAATATTGACCATCTATTTTTTTTTTTTTTAATGTATAATTTGTCACTAAGGACCCTTATTGAGTGGTATGACATTAAGTTATTTTTTTATGTATAATTTGTCACTAGGGATCCTTATTAAATGGTATGACATGAGGTTAAAAGAAGAAAATGAAAAAAGATAAAAATTAATGACTATTTTTCAATATGAAAATAAAAAAAACGTGCACTAATGTGTAGTATTAAAATTTGATTATTAGATGTAGGGAGGATCATTTTCCTAAATCTTATATATATATATATATATATATATATATATATATATATCCAAACTCTTTTCCATTACAATTGTACAATAAAAAAATAATAAAGATATTTATTATTTTACTAATAAATTAAGTAATTATTATGTATTAATATAATTTTAAAAAAAATTATAAGCATGATATTAAAGTGTATTTTATCTTTAAAAAAAATTACAAATTTTATAATAATAATAATATAAAAACATGTTTTTTTTAAGCTAGCTAGTTCTTATATTAATAATATAAAAAAAAAATAGCACAATCGTGTATGGTTAACTAGGACTATAGCAAGTCAAAGAAGAATCACAATTGAAAATCCAGATAAGTTATGTAACCTTCAGATACTGAAAATATAAAAACCTAACTAGTATTAATGACATGCTAGGAAATAAAATATAACCATTATAATAGAATAATAGTCCCAAATTGAACAAAAAACAAGAAAAAGCAGTGGGTCTTCTTCAATTAGAATCGGGTTGGAAGGTGTGCCCTCTAATCCTTGACTTCCTTTAGGAGATACCATAATGTCATTGTCTTGGGGGTTGGAAACTATGATGTCAATGTTGAAGACTGCTCTAAATATAGCTTCAATTTTTTTGTCCATTAAATTAAGTTTATGGAGGATGCCCTATTGTTTTCTCCACAATTTGGGTGATGAATGCTTTATTATTCCAATAAATTTATGTCACCTTAAATATCTTTATGTCCCTAGTTTGAGAAAATCCCATGTAATGGATTCAACCCTTAATTTCAGCCTCAATTTTCTCTTTGGATAGCCTCTTCTTGTTTTGAAGAATTCATTTCTCCATTTGAGCCATCTCTTCCTTGAATTCAAATGAAAATTTGGTATGGAAATGTTAGGGACCTAACCTCCCTAACCCTTCACGTAGGTAGAATAATATATTTTTCATGTAATAAAGGTCGATATTAATAAAGAAGGCCTAGGAATAAGGAGAATAAGTCAAATGTAAGAAGACCTAATAGAAGCTTCTACTTCTAGAAATATCTTCCTCTAGATTGTTCTTTTGGGTAGATAGAATTAGTATAAATAGGAGTCAAGGGCATGAGAAATATTTGCCTTGAGAATTATTGTAATAGAGTCCAACTCTGTTGGAGGTTTCCCCCTTGAAGAGGCAAGTGAACACTGCTTTCATTTCAATAAAGGTATCATTTTGATGTGTTAATTCTCTATATTATGTTGTTCCGTTGGTAATTCTTGTTATATTCTTGTTTATGTTTAATATAACATAACCAGGTGCTTAACAAGTCATATCAAAGCACTTTCTTGGGCAACACTTGTGGGTAATTTTTTTTTTCATGGTAGAGATGTATTTCAACGTCTTTAAGCTACAATGATTTGTCATTCAGTGCATATATATGTGGTCGGGGACGCATACGCGCACGAAATACAAGAGGTTTTTAAGCTCACATTGTTGGACACCCTTGTAACCTTTGTTGGTACCCCTTCGAGTGGTAGCGCATTAGAAAACACCTGTATACAGACTGGCCTAGGTATCCTGAAACCCATTGTAGATAAACTGATCGGTTTTCTGACAACTATAGTGCCACCGAGAACAACACTCGGGAATATACTCTCTAGTACTTAGGTAATTGGGTAGTATGGCTAAGGGTACAGTCTAGCCTCCTTAGTTGGTTCCTTGAGATATTGTGTCGAGTACTATTGTTCGACCCCACATGTATATCAGAGAGTTATAGCCTAGGGCTAACCCTTGGGAAGAAAACAAAAAAAACAAGGAGTAGATAAGATCTATTGTCGTGCAACCTTGCCTCTTGCATTATGGTTACGAAATTACTACACATTTCTTCTTGTTAAGAATTTGGGCATTTCGCCACTGTAGTGTTATTCAGATCGGAGTATAACTCTGCAGGAGTTAAAAAAAAAAATTGGGGCCTTCACGCACCCTTATTTGAGACCAATCCCATTGGATTCCTATTTCTGTCCTGATCGCAGTGATACCTAGCATTTTTCATCCTTTTTTTCATGTGGTCCTAACCCCCTTACTTGGGACCTATCCCATTGGATTCTCCCTTTCGCCCTAATCATTATGATACCTTTATCTCATAACCCCTTTTCTATGTGGACCCACCCGCCCCCTTCCTGTACCCCCTTTCGCCATGGCCCACACCCACATATAAGATCTTGAAGCACGCTTCAATACATTGTCATCTAATTTCTCCACGACCCAGAAGGAATTGCGACAACTCAATGCGAATAATTCCACCATCAATTCGTCCATCAATTCCAACATAGAATCCAAAATGGAAGCCCTGAAATAGGACATGGAAAGAAAAATTGAATCCTTTGTGAGTTGGCTCTTAGCCAAACTAAATGTCCCTAGAGGCTTTCCCTCATATGGCCCACCTTTGCACCCTGAAGGTAATACTTCCTCCACTTCCTATAATTTTCAGTCCAATCACTTTCAGCTGACCTACACCTTCCTAGAGTGGATGTGAACAAATTTGATGGCTCAGACCCCATGTGTTGGGTCACCCAAATGGAACACTACTTCTCTTTGCACAATATTACCGATGAGTTGGCCAAACTCCATTATGGTGCTCTCTATTTGGATCCTAAACATTGGCAATTGTGGAAATGGTTAGGTTTGTGTTATATTCTTTGCATGGTGAGAAGTAGTGTCTAGTGTAGTGTTTAAAACAATCACCAAGGATGTGGTACCAAAAATTTGATACTTATATGTTGGGACTTGGCTTCACAAGAAGCAAAGAGGATCACTATGTCTATTTTAAATTGATTGGTGATCATTTGATTTATTTGGTCTTGTATGTGAATGACATGTTGTTGATAGGAAACAACAAGGAGATTTATCCAGGATGTGAAAACTCAGTTGTCCTCTAAATTTGACATGAAGGATCTTGGTGCTGCAAATTTCATTTTAGGCATGGAAATTAAAAGAGATCGAAAAAACATGAAACTCTGGTTAAATTAGAGAAAATATGCTGAGACAATATTACAGAGGTTCAATATGCAGGAATTTAAATTGGACAAGGTCCCTATTCCCGTAGATTGAAATTTATCTACGGATCAGTGTCCCAAGACACGAGAAGAGGAGGAGGACATGTCTCATGATCCATATGCGAGTGTGGTTGGCAGTTTGATGTATGCAATGGTTTGTACTAGACTAGACATTGCACATGCAGTGGGAGTTTTGAGCAGGTATATGTCAAAACCAGGGAAGGAGAATTGGATTGCAGTAAAGAGAGTTTTCAGGTATTTGTGTGGCACTGCTAGCTATGGATTGTGCTACCAAGGAAGACTAGGAATGGACAAAGTGTTGTACATACATGGATTTGTGGATGCATACTAGGCTAGAGATCTATATCGTAGGATATCTATAAGCGGGAATGTGTTTAACCTGTTTGGAGGAGCAATCAGTTGGACCAAAAGATAGTTTGTAGTGGCACTTTAAACTACAGAAGTTGAATACATGGCAACCACTCATGCAATCAAGGAAGTAGTATGGTTACAAAGATTGTGTTCAGGTATTGGTTTGGTACAACAAGCTGTAAGAATAGATTGTGACAGTCAAAGTGCATTTTTTCTGGTGAAGAACCCGACTTTTCACTCAAAGACAAAGCATATTAATGTTCAATATCACTTTGTGAGAGACATGGTTGAAGAAAAGAAGGTGTTGTTGATGAAGGTGGAGACTTTGAAGAATGTTGCAGATTCATTAACAAAATCTGTGAGAGCTAAGAAGTTCTCTTGGTGTAGAGGATCTATGGGCATTGTTGACTATGTAACCCCCTGTATGCAAAGAAAACAACAAGTGGGAGAATGTTGGGTTTGTGTTATATTATTTTCATGGAAAAAGGTAGTGTCGACGTTGCGTTGGGCGTATAGGGGGGTAAAAGGGGGGTGGGAGACCCCCTGCATGGATGTTTGGGGGCAGCGCCCCCAAAATAAAAAAATTACTCAATTTTCATGTCCATTTTTGGGCGGTCCTCAGTTTTCGTGTTCATTTCTGGTCATTTTTTTGGCACATGGTTTTTCGTCGATGGTTTTCGATTTTAGGTTGAGGAATTAGGGTTGTTGACTAATCCAGGTCATTGTATTAGGGTTTTGGATGCTGTTGGATCCTATATGTATATTGTATTGTAATAAATGTATGTTATGTGAATGAATATAGAATATGCTGGTTTTATCGGTTTGGGTTTCAAGGGGAAAAATCTTTGTGTAATGTGTGTATTTTCCATTATATCTTTTCTATTCTTTTATTGAAAATATGTTTGTAGTAAAATATTTTACAAGGTTAAAATCTACAACAATGGCGTAAAAAGGCACGCCGAGGGTATGTGGCTTGGACACAGTTTGTCACAAAGATTTATAAACTCTTTCACACTGACCCCATCATTTAGGCCATTTGACCAAGTTGAAACAACCGGCCCAGTGGAAGAGTTTATGGCTGCCTTTGAGCAATTGGCTTTCATAACGGAGGGCATGACAAATGCTTTTTTCAGGGAATGCTTTATTAGTGGCCTCAAGGATGAAATACGTCCTCATGTACTCATGGCTCACCCACAGACTTGGTTGTAAGCTACTAAAATGGCCAACGAAGCAAAAAAAGTAGTCTCATCCCAAACCAAAAAAACACCCTTTATTCCTCGCCCTAAACCCACCCTTCCCACCCCTCCTGCCACTTCCCTCAAGATCCAGAAATTTACTCGGTCGAAATGGATGAACGCCAACTTAAGGGTCTTTGTTATAATTGTGATAACAAGTATTTTCCAGGGCACAAGTGTAAGGAACATAAGCTTTGTATGGCTATGATTGAGGATGTTTTTGAAGGACAGGGCGATGTTTCTCATGT
The DNA here is from genome assembly GCA_009831015.1 of Picea engelmannii. Lineage (NCBI taxonomy): Eukaryota > Viridiplantae > Streptophyta > Pinopsida > Pinales > Pinaceae > Picea > Picea engelmannii. The sequence goes on along the minus strand of ML840452.1, from coordinate 40,258 downwards.
ACCCAATCTACCCCCACCAGTAGATCTTAATCCACCCTTTGATCCGTCAAAATTTGAACCATTGATTTCCCTGAATGCACTTACTGGTTTCTCTATCCCCAAACCCTCAACTTAATTAGCTACATTATGAACTAGAAATTCATCATTCTCGTTGACAGTGGCAACACCCATAATTTTATTCATTGCTGCATTTCCCAAGAAGTCAATTTCTATATCCATCTAGTTAATAATTTCCAAATCATGATTTCCAATGGGGGTTCCATGAAATGTGGAGGGCGTTATGAAAATGTGTGCCTACAAATTGGTCAGTACCACCTGAAATATCATATGTTTGCTATTGACATGGGTGATTGTGACATTATACTTGGTGTTTAATGGTTACGCTTTCTCGGCCATGTCACCATGGATTTCCATAAATTAACCATGCAATTCCAGTAGGAGGGCCTACAACACTAGTTCCAAGGCATCAGAGCAGGGTCACTAGAGATCATCAGTTCCCACTGAATGGAAAAGTTCCTTAGAAAAGGTCATTCTGGAATTATTTATCAACTTCATTCCATTCAGGAGGTTGAAACACCCTCTGTCCATCCTGACCTCCAATCTCTCCTCTCCCAACACCAAGTTGTGTTTCAAAACCCCCAGGGACTTCCCTCTTCTCAAGGTGTCCATGATCATTACATTCCTCTCATTCTGGGAAATATTCCTCCAAATGTTTTTCCTTATCGTCATCCCTTTGCCCAGAAGAATGAAATTAAGAAGATTGTTCAAGAATTGTTAGAAGTCGATGTCATCTGTCCCAGTACCATCCCCTATTCTTCTCCAGTCATCATGGTACTCAAGAAAGAAGGTACTTGGCGCATGTGTCCTGATTTTTGCGCCCTCAACAAACTCACCATCAAAGACAAATTTCCCATTCTTGTCATTGATGACCTTTTGGATGAATTAAGTGGTGCTCAATATTTTACCAAACTTGATCTTCGCTCTGGCTACCACTAGATTCATATGAAAGAAGAAGACATTCCCAAGACTGTATTTTGAATTCATGAGGGTCACTGTGAGTTCTTGGTTATGCCATTCGACCTCTATAATGCTCCCTCCACTTTTCAAAGTCTCACAAGTCATGTCTTTCATCCTTTCCTCTGTTATTTTGTCCTGGTTTTCTTTGATGATATCCTCATTTATAGAAAAACTTGGCAATCCCATCTTTCCCATGTGGATCAATTTCTACAACTACTGTCTCAGCACAAAATTTTCTTAAGCGTTCTAAATGTGCTTTTGGAGCCTCTAAAGTTAAGCACTTGGGACATATTGTTGGAAAGGATGGTGTCAGGTTGGATCCAAAGAAATTGAAACTATGCAGGCTTGGTCGCTCTAGAAAACTCTTAAAATTTTGCGTGGCTTCTTGAGTTTGACAAGCTATTATTGTAAGTTTGTTCAAAATTATGGAAAAATTGCAGCTCCCCTCACAACTCTCCTTAAAAAGAATGCCTTCAGTGGGACTGCAGCATCAGACCATTCCTTCCAACCCTTGAAAGCAACTATGTGCACTACTCTTGTTCTAGCTCTCCCTGACTTCAACAAGACCTTTGTACTGGACTATGATGCCTTAAGGAAATGCATTGGGGCTATCCTCATGCAAGATGGTAGACCATGGATTTCACCAACAAACAATTTTCTGAGTGCCATTTGGGCCAATCCACCTATGAAAAGGAAATGTTGGTTATTTTGCACACTGTGGATCTCTGAAGTCCTTATATCAAAGCCTCAAGTATTTTATGGAAAAAAAGAATTTCTTCCCTAGAGCAACAAAAATGGGTAACCAAGTTCTTTGGATATGATTATGAGATCATCTCCAAAAAATTAAAAGAAAATGTGGTGGTTGATTCCCTTTCCAGGAAATATGAAGAAGACGGGTCCCTTTTTTCCTTATCTTTCATTGTCGTGAATTGGATTTAGGAGGTTCGCCAGGAATGGTCACAAGTTCCCAAACTTTCAAAACTAATCCAAACACTGTAGCAAGATCCGCAAGCTTCTCCACGGTACTTGTGGCACCATGACAAGCTTCGTTATAAAGGTCATCGATATTTAAGAAAACAATTGAACCTTAAATCCATCGTGCTCTCTAAGTTTCATGCTTCACCTACAGTTGGGCATTCTGGTTTTACCAAAACCTATAAACAGGTCAAAAGTTCTTTTTTTGAGACGATATGAAATGGGACATCTACACCTTTGTGGTTGAATGTGATATATGTCAACGCAACAAGGGAGAGAGATTCAAAGCTCCAGGCACACTCCAACCACTTCCAATTCCACCTACTCTTTGGACATATATTTATATGGACTTCATTGTTGGCTTACCTAAATCAGAAAATAAGTCACTCATCATGGTAGTTGTGGATCGTCTTTCCAAATATGCTCATCTATGTGCTCTTCAACACCCATTCAAAACATCCACCATGGCTCAAATTTTTATGGATAATATCTTCAAACTCCGTGGCATGCCTCATTCTATTATTTCTGACTGTGATCCAACTTTCACCAACACTTTTGGAAAGAATTGTTTTGACTCCAGAGAACCCAATTGCATCTCAGAACAACATATCATCCTCAAACTAATGGACAAACTGAAGCGGTCAACAAGTGTTTGGAAATCTATTTGACTTGTTTTGCATCCAACAGAAAAAATCAGTGGGTTCAATGGTTACCCCTCGTTGAATGGTGGTACAACACCTCTTACCATGCCGCCACTTGCATGACTCCCTTTGAAGCAGTCTATGGAAAAAATACACTCTTATTTATATCATGCATGCTCGGTGTCTCAAAGGTTCAACAGGTGGATCAAACTCTTACAGTTTGCATGGCCATTCTCCGTACTCTCAAATAAATTTTGGTCATGGCTCAAAATCGCATGAAACAACAGGTAGATCGGGGTTGTTCTGAACGTGAATTTGTTGAAGGGGATCAGGTGTTTCTTTGTTTGCAACCTTATAACAAGACTTCACTCAAATCCCAACACTGTAAAAAACTCTCCCCCAAATGTATGGTCCTTATCGAATTCTCAAGAGAGTGGGGTCAGTGACCTCCTAGTTAGAGTTTCCCAGTCACTCTAAGCTCCATCCTTTTTTCCATGTTTCTTGCTTAATGAAAGTGCTCGGCACTAGGTGCCTAACTCAGACTAGTATATTTGAGTTGGATGAAGAAGTTTCCATTTGGTTACAACCACAAACAGTCTTAGACTAGCGTGAGCATCCTCTCCACCGACACACTATCAAGGAAATTTTAGGTTGGTGGAAGGCCACACAACCAGAAGATGCCACTTGGGAACCGACTACCATCCTGCAACAATTTCATCAACTCGAGCCTTGAGGAAAAGGTTGAGGGGAGGGGCATGTTAGGGACCTAACCTTCCTAACCCCTCACGTAGGTAGAATAATATGTTTTCCATGTAATAAAGGTCGATATTAATAAATAAGGCCTAGGAATAAGGAGAATAAGTCAAATGTAAGAAGACCTAATATAAGCATCCGCTTCTAGAAAGATCTTCCTCTAGATTGTTCTTTTGGGTAGATATATTTAGTATAAATAGGAGTCGAGGGCATGAGAAATATTTGTCTTAAGAATGATTGTAATAGAGATCTTCTCTGCTGGAGGTTTCCCCCTCGAAGAGGCAAGTGACCATTGATTTCGTTTCAATAAAGGTATCATTTTGATGTGTTAATTTTTTATAGTTTGTTGTTTTGTTGGTAATTGCTATGATATTTGTGTTTATGTTCAATATAACATAACCATGTTCTTAACAAGAAATCCTTGGCTGCCTTCACGACATCCTTCTTGGCTTTAGTGACATATTGGGGTAATTTCCAAGCAGTCGAAGTTTTGTTCTCTAATCTAGACCTCTTGTGGGACCCTCTCTTACTATATTTTGGGTCTTGTTCTTTGTTATACATCAATATGTTCAAAGGCCATGGGAGGACATGGGTCTCAAGTATTAAGGGATGCAGGTGATGGAGGTAGTTATGAGCAGAGGCCACAAGAGTCTAATACATAAGGGATTACAATAGACACAACCCAAGGGGATATTTTGTTTCTAAGATAGAGGGGTAATGCTCCACAATGAAAGCACCTAGCAATTGAGTATAACTCGAATTAGGTCAACAAAATTCCCAATTTGCAAGAAAAGAGCCAGAGTAATGGAACTAATAAGAGTTGAACCAGGAAACAAAGGAAGTAAGATGAGATAGATAACCTGTAGAATTAGATGTGAGTTGTTGAGACTAGGTCTAGGTAGGGCTACTTACCATTGTTGTATGCCAAAGATGTAGTAGCTACCATGAACACTTTACCTTCACAATCATCCAATGCTTGAAATAACCAGGTGCATGTTGGTTCCATAATGGGGCACAATACTTGTCTTGTCATATAATCATTAATAGAGTTACGAGCTATTTTGAAGCTAAATTCCCTCATCCTACTCCTCCTTCATGTTCATAATTTCCTATACCTCAACATTTAGGCCAACCTCCACCAAACATGTATAGAGTGTCATAGCAATAGCATCTTCCACCCCAATTAAGTAAATATAAAAATATATTATTTTACTAATAAAATAAATAACTATTATATANGAAACATGATACTAAAATGTTGTTTGAAAATAAAGAATAAAAACAAGAAAAAGTATACCTATATTATAATTATAATATAGAGAAATAAACTTGCAATTCACAACTATTATATAACAAGATGAGCTGCAAAGAAGCAAGTTCCTACCTTTAGGGAAGGGGTGCCATTGCTTGACTTGATTGTTCTCGTGCTAATCTTTCAAGCTTGGATGAAAGAAGTGTTTAATTGTATAGGAAAACTGTTCGACTTATCTGTTCTCGTGCTAATCTTTCAAGCTTGGATGAAAGAAGTGTTTACTATATCTAAAAATCAACCCTATAAGGAAAGATTTAGAGTCCACTTGATCTCTTAGTGCAAAAACCAATTACAATCATTCGTCTATCATTTTGTGGGGATTCCATCTTTCCACGAAAAATCCTCAACATCTTAGATTAAATTGTATATCTTTGGCGGCTAATAATTGGCTAATTTTCGATCTTGGACCAAATTTTATGTCAGTATAGGTTTTCCACTAACACTACAACTGTATAAAAACACTGTAACAGTATACCAATAGGATTTGAAGGATTTTATATTTGTGAAATTTTATAGCGTTGAAGTATAACAGTATACCAGCAAGATTTGAAGGATTTTATATTTGTGAAATTTGCAATGCCAACAGACGACGACAAGATTTCTATATTTGTTTAGTATTGCCTCATGCTCCACCTTGAAAGTATCAATAATTAATTTGGTTACCAGGTCAATCACAATAATGGTGCACGCTTTTAATATGCACGGTTTAATCAGATTAATTGTGCAGGCCATTAATAAACACATGTAGCAGAAACCCTATCAGAAATTGATGTTGCAGTGGTTAATTTACTTTTCGGCGAATCTAGAGTTATGTTCGAGATTTTAAACTATTGGACTATCTGTTGCTACGGTTGGTGTAGGGGAAATCAGACCAACTTCAACCTGAGACAGGGTATGCTATTGGGTCATTATCCAAGCAGGAAGAGTGTTTGTCTGGTCTGTAAACTACCTTATCTAGGATCAACTGAAACTGGCACGGATACTTTAGGTGTTGCTACTAAAATGGGCTATGGGTAAACTGAAACTGGAATTGGTTATAGTCCATATCTAATGGATGGATTCTTTTCAGGTTCTAAAACGATGATGGAAAACTTAAACATGGATGGCCAATTCTTATGTGTATAATGGTGAGATTGTAGGAAAATCAAAGATATGTTTTCGACTGTACTCTTTGTTGATTGCATACGAAAGGAAAATCCAAATGTAATATTGTCTTTCCGATGTGTGGTGCGAACACACGCCTACTATTCTGGCCTAGGCATGGTGTTTGGGTACTTTGAGGCTTCTTTTGGTATAGGTTTGATGGTTTCATCAACTAAGATGTCTTATTGTCTTTGAACAAAAGTATCTTTCTGTGTTATTTTTTTATTTTTTAATCATGGGTTGTTGTGTTTAATATGGCTTGTATGTTCATGAATATGCTGCTATTATTGCACATGCCAACAACCCTGTATCCCAACTCAACCTTCTGAAATATAACTAGGGTCTACTCTTCTATAAATATTTTGTATAAAAGGGTACCAGATCGGCCAAGGAAGTGTGTAAGGGAAGAGAGGATTGGTTTCAGGCAGAGGCAAAGGATGGTATTACAAGCAGGAATACATATTTGGTCTTTGCAACAAGTTGGTATGTATGTATGTATAGCCAAGAGGGTGGGTTTAATATAGTTGGTTCGGGAGGTTGTTGAGTGGAATTATAAAATATTTCTTTTCTTATTTGACTAAGAGGTGAAAACAATGACTAAGTTGGCTAGGGAGGTGACCCTTTCCTCCACCTCAATGTGCTTTGTAAGGCATGCAAAGGTGCTTGCATATGTCCTAATTGTATCCATGCTATAAAAGATTGGAAGGAGGGTGATGGTTATATCCTTGATGCTATTAAGTGGATTGTATCAGCCCCATCATTGTCAACCTTTAAAACCATAGTAAGAACGTGATGGAACCAAATCTTTTCCAATCTGGAGCGGAGTGACATTCTGATGGAAAATAAAATTTGGCAATGCCTCCCACAAGATTAGTTGCTTATGGCTTTAGACAGACTACATATGTGTGTTCTTTCCAAACTAAGGATTGTTTCAAGAAAATAGAAATAATTTTTATCTTCCCCAGATGCCTTGCAAAGAATTTATTCAAATTTGTCAGTGCACTCCTTCCTAGGGTTTTTAGTTTAGTTGGAATCGACAAGGGAAGGTGTTAACAGAATATTTAGGAGGGATGGGGTTGATGGAGATGAGTGGATCCCCCGGGAGAGACATAAATCTTCCATCATTATTCTCAATTGGCAAGCATTATTATCGATCGGGAAGACAGTTTGGTTGTGACTCCTCATCTTCTCCACTAGAGGGAGACTCTACCAATTTTCAAATAAGAGGTGTTTTTTTGGTTTTGTCATGGAAAATTGTAGCCTGCGGGATTACTTTTTAGTTTTCCATACTGTGAATAAATGCAACAACACCATTATCAAACAAGAAATCGTTGTTGAATTTATATATTTCTAATTAGTACTAGAAATTAATACATGAAGTCGTGACACATTGAGAATTCATAATAAAAATAAATAAAATTTCATGCCACCCCTATTAAGGAAACATCTGATCAGAATCACTAGTGTGTACATGCCTGCAAGAGGGAAGGTAAAGAAAGTTAAATTCAAATAAGTAGGGTGTAATTTTTTTAAAGAAACTATTTTGCAGGTGTAATGTTTTTCCACTAGCGAGAAATTTATTGTAGAATTGAAAGAAACTCACGAGCTATTTTGCAAAATTTAAACACACAATGCAATGACCAATGCAATGGTGTCTTCTTCCCCGGGTTCCTCCCAAACAAGATCTAGTTCTTATCTTCTTATCATAACAGAGCACACACCAAGAAACTCTGGTTCAGGCCACCAAAAGAAGAGAATAAGATAAATGGGGAGTACTTTGGTTCATACCATGGGAAGAAGAAAAATAGGGAGGACTTTGGCCACGGGAAGAAGAGGAGAAACAGGGAGGAGGAAGAAGACAAGAAGACGAGGAGAAATGGGGAGGAGGAAGAAGAGAAACGAGGAGGGTAATCAACTAAGTGAGCTAATGGCTATTATATTATAATTGTACAGGTGCTAGAATTAAGTGTTCTCTAGCACATCTGTTGGACACCACAACCTTGCATGCAATATTTTGGACACCTCAATAAGAAATATGAATTATGGACCATGGGCTATGTTCTTTGCTGTCATCGGGAAACATTTGATGTTTGGGAATTAATGCTAACTTGAAAGTTAGCATTAATACATCATGGGATATATTATAGCATCTTTCCTAAGTTTGAAACCAACGAGCCTCGATATGAGGCCAAATAAGGCCTCAAATTTTCCCATTGGTTAAAAAAAATTGGTGTAGCTACTTGATAAGTGGATAAAAAGTATTCCATGATATATGAAGTTAAAAATTTGGGATAAATGTTTTGATTTGCGCGTGGAATTAATGAAAATCATCAATCTGTTTGCAATAGTCCCTACTGCCTAAAGGCAAGGACTAATAATAGAATAATAATTTAATTTTTTCATCATCTTTGCACTTCAACCATATTTATAAATTTAAAAAAAAAATAGTGAATTAAAAAAAAAACATTATATACTAATTGATTGAATATATAAATTATTTAAATAGTATTTTATAAATCATGTATATTACTAAGTGTTGTTATGTTTCTAAATTTATTTGCAGCAATAGAAATAAAAGATTAATAAGCATAAAAATATATCTCCAAAACAAATTTCCGTTTTTTTGGATCCATTACATCGCATATAAAATATGTTATTTTTCGTTTCACTTCATGTTTGTAGAAGTTTGGATTTTGTAAACTTTTGAAATTATGGATGAAGAATGTCATGTCTCTTTAATATCTAGTAAAATTAGAGATATTCTTTAATATCTAACGAATGCATGTACTACTTATAAAACTTATGGTAGTCTTAACATGAGAAGAAACCCATAAAACTTAAGGAAAATTCACTTAAAAACAAACCTTATATAAAACTTATAGCTTGTTTGATGAAGAAACCTATTACACATTAGGTTCAAAGAACATGCAACAATATTTCTCTAAGAAGAGTCCTCCATGGAGCCTAAGGTGATTTTCACTTAAATAGAGGCAACTAATCGAACTTATGACAATCTTGCCTTGAGAAGAATATAAAATCTATGACAATCCAACACTAAGAAAAATCACACTTCACAAATAAGGCAATATAACCATGGAAGAAACCTCTAATGCCTTAAGGAGAAGCTTGTCTAGAACTTATGGCAACGACAACCTTGTATGAGGAAGAAACTTACAAGGAACTTCTGACAATCTAATTTAAGAAAGAAGTTTCTATTAAGCTATGACATCCCAAAAAACATGATATTGAAATTATGCTATCATTTGAACTTGAGGACTTGCACCCCAAAGCAAACTTTTAGATTGACAAAATTTTTGGTGCAAAGAATGCCTTATAAATCATTTCCATCTCACAATTACTAGACGTTATCACATCAACATTGAGATTTTCACTCAAAAGCAAATTTCAGAATCAACAAAGTTTTCAGTGTGGTTATTTCCTTATAAACCATCTCCATCTCACAGTGGTTATGCATATCAAATTATTCATAATACACGTACACCCATAGTTTTATGCATGTGGGATTATTTGCAAATGCATGTCAAATTTTTCACTGCACACACATACAATTATTATGCATGTGGATTCACATCAACATCCACATCATAGACAAGGCATGGCATTGAAACCACTAATGACATTAGTACCAAAGTGAAGGAGGACACATCAACATGGGGACATGCACCCCAAAAACAATGTCTAATTTGACAAA
>ML840451.1:41978-67684 GCA_009831015.1 Picea engelmannii | reverse complement strand
TAAAGTTGAACTCTTGGGAATCAAAGGTTAAAGAAGCTTTATTTAGGTTAAATTTTGACTTAAGTAAAAAGTCTATATCTTAGAATCGGAATTAGATGATACTCTCTTCTTCCCAAATTTTGAGTCAAAAATATAAAGTTGAACTCTTGGGAATTAAAGGTTAAAGAAGCTTTATTTGTTGGTGTCAAATTAAAATTATTTTAAATTTGATGAATTTTAAATTAAAATTAAATTTAGATAAAAATTTAAATGAAGATAAAAATGTTTAACTATTTGTTTGGAAAAAAATTTAATAGTAAAAAAAATATTAAATTATTTGATTTTAACTTAAAAAAAAGTTAATTTTGAATAAAAATCCAAATTAGGGTAATGTTCTCAAAGTCATTAATAGTGGAAAATGTAAGTTGTAATGCTTACATATATTCTTTTAAAATAGAAAAGAACACAATTGCAATCACACATATACAAAGAGATTTAGCCTCTAAAACCAAACCAGAAAACCAACAACCTTTTTAGAGCCTCACCTTTAATTCTTATTCATCATCCTCTAACTTCATTGTGTGTGTGTGTGTGTATCGGATCCTACAACATCCAAAACCTTAATCTATTGACCCAGATTATAATGCAACCCTAATTCCTTAACTGGAATTAGAAAATCATGGGCTAAGACACAAATCCACCCATGCACCACAAAACTACCAAGAGCGAAAACTGTTAAAAACATATGCAAAAAACCGCCAAAAAAGAAATTTAGGGGCTTTGTCCCCCTTGCAACTCCCCATACAGTGGAGTTGATCGTGCCAAAAAAGAAATTTAGGGGCTTCGTCACGCACGGGGTTGATCGTGCAAATAAAACAATACGTACCCAACAGAAAAAAGCAACTGAAAAAAGTTGAATTTGGATAAAATCCAACCTAGGATAACAAATGTAATGTTATCCCTTTATCGACTTCATCACCTTATGGAGTGGTAAGATAGTTCACCTCTCTTCTTTTCCTCCATGACTATCCTTTGGACGTTGCCAAGCTCTTATGTTTCCTTCCCTTCCATATTGAGGCCTTATGCTTTCCAATTATTCAAAGAAACATGTATATAATGAAAAAATACCTCTAGCAATGGGTGGTGAAGGAACATCATGTTATGTTACTACTCCATGTCCTTGTTTGATTACTTCCTGAAACATTACCTAGAAAACTTGTGTATGGTGAAGTTCCACCTTTGCACCCCGTAACTCAATGGTCATGTTTAAACTATGAAGTAGTGTTAACAGGGGCATTTATTTTTTAATAAGTGTATTCAACATGGTTCAGTGCCATCCAATTGTGGGAATTTAGTGCATTAGCAGACATGTATACGTAATGGTCAAATTGATTTTGATGGGCATCTTTTGGTTGTTGGGTTAACTAGAGAAATCACAAATGCTCAATAAAATTCCAATGGTCGTACCTATTATCATTGAGTGGGAAATAAGGTATTAGAGAGGGAAATGTGTCATGCATTGCAAGGGTTCTTGTAACACACCCGACCCCTTAAACTCTTTTAGGCTGGTGGGGTGTGAAAATTTCCTCTTTTCTTTTCTCAAACCACCTTTCTTAATCACCCCTCTAAATCCAATTATGAGCTCATATGTTAGTTCTTCTCATCGAGAGATTTCCAACGACTATAACCATGCTCAAAACTGAGTTCATAATCAAAAGTTATGGTCTTTTTAAGTTTTTGGGCCTTCTTTTTGCATATTGATGTGGCTCCATGTCACTCATACCATCCGATGTGGATTGATGTGTTAGGACACATCAACTCTTTGATCTAGCACATCCTAGCCAATGGATGACAAGCACATTTACACAACTGGTGGGAGGCGGTTCCATGCCTAACCGGGCACCGGGATCGAGTGGATCCCCACACTGACACAACCAAAGGTCATCCCGATTTCCATTTATTTTATGCTCTGATCCCCAGAACCATACCCCAACCAAAAACAGACACCCACTAGGCACCTCACCTCAGCGCACACTACAACAACCTCACCCCACCGGGCACCGGGACCCCAAGCTTCGCTAAGGTTCTTGCAAATAGATCTCCACTCATCTAGTGGTCCGATTTTCCAGAGTGGTGACTCTCTCCTGATATCGTCTAAGAGATCAACGACCAATATCTCTCGGCCCATAGACCAATATCTATCATTTGGCTGTTGAGTTTTCATTTGTAGCGGTTGATTTGGATTGAGGATGGTGAGTTATCTTGTGGTCGTGTTTTTATGTGTCGTGGCTACATTTCTTGAGTTTTGGGGACTGAGTTTACTCTCTTCGAGGTCGAGTTTTATACTAGGGACGAGTTCCCTTATTGTTGGTCGATTTCCTGATCAAGGGGGTAAATATATAACTGTTGGAGGCCATGTTTATACTAGGGTTGAGTTCCCTTCCAGTGTTAGGATGTTTTCTTCATTTTTGGGTGGATTTCTTGAGTAGAGGGAGGATACCCCCTTTGTTGGGAAAGTTATCTTCATTTTTGGGCCGATTTCTATATTGTTGTGATTGATTTTGTTGTTGGGAGGTCAAACCATTCCTATGGGCCAAGTTAATCACTTCAGGGGAAAGTTTTGTATTGGGGAGGATTGTTGTTCCATTATCTATCAACTAGTTGCACATGGATTTTCCCTGCAGATCTATCACTCTCTTATAAGACTATTGTGTATTTCCTATACCTACAAGAAGCCCATTTTATTAATGAACAGGTCATAAATTGTCTTTATTTTCTTGTTGTTATAATATTTTTGATAGAGACAAATTGTATATTTGTTGCTATACAATTTCAATGCAATAAATTTGATGTGTGTTTTCTATATGTTGTTAGCAAACAAACCAGAATTGCTAAATTTTGATAAGGTTGTTTGCAAAAAAATTGTTTGACAAATTGTCCACACCAACAAACTATGCAAAAATTTTAAAAAAATTAGTAAAGGGAATTTACAATGGTATCAAAGTGTGTTTTCCTCCCAGCTTGAGGGGTAAATTACAAAGGAAATTTTCAAATTGTTATGGTACATTTGGTGTCTTATAAAGATGGGAACAGATCAAGAATTCATGACAGAATTTTTACAAGCTTCATAAGAATATCAAAAGAATCTAACAACAGAGCCTCCATAGTGGTTGAAGCCATACTTACCAGTTGGTGACGTGAATATCTCACTTCAGGATGAAAGTTTGACAGAACCACAAGTTAACTTTTTGGATGCACATGATGAGGGTGTGTTAGCACTCAAATACGATGAAGCTTTGGTGTTGAATGAATTTCCTTTGGATGTTGATCTAACTTATAGGGAGTTATGCATGAGGGATGATGAAGAGGATGTTGGGAAGCTTACACATGAGCTTCATATGGATTTGATTTTAGCACATTCTTCATCATTTCAGTCATCTATGGAAATCAAGACACATGAGGATGTTAGTGGTACTTTTGGTTTGATGGAGGAGATTCTGGTGATGGTCGAGCACGAGGAGTATTCAGATTTACATGGGTTTGACAAGAGGTATGGATTAGAGACTTCTGATTATACACATAGTCCACATATTGGATATCATGAACCACTTCTTTTGGGTAGCTCAGTGATGGTTCAAGTCATAATTATAGATGGGTAAGTTGAGAAGATACCTTAGGGACCAACCATCAGGGAGGTATATGAACCTCACTTTAGGATGAAAGTTTGATAGAACCACAAGTTAACTTTTTGGATCCACATGATGAGGGTTTGTTAGCACTCAAATACGATGAATATTCGGTGTTGAATGAATTTCCTTTGAATGTTGATATAACTTCTAGGGAGTTATGCATGAGGGTTGATGAAGAGGAAGTTGGGAAGCATACACATGAACTTCATATGGATTTGAGTTTGGCACATTCTTCATCATTTCAGTCATTTATGAAAATTAGGACACATGAGGATGTTAGTGGTACTTATGTTTTGATGGAGGAGCTTCTGGTGATGGTCGAGGGTGAGGAGAATTTAGATTTACATGGGTTTGACAAGAGGTATGGATTAGAGACTTATAATTATACACATAGTCCACATCTTGGAGAACATGAACCACTTCTTTTATGGAGCTCATTGATGGCTCAAGTCATAAACGTAGATGGGTAAGTTGAGAATATACCTTGAGGACCAATCATCGGGGAGTTATATACACCCACCTATTGTGGGAATGGATATATTGAGGATTTGGACACATCAATATGGGATTGTGGGGTGATTCCTTCAGAGAGAATTTTTGACAGAGACTTTGAGAATACCATTAAGTTTGGATTTTCCAGGGGAAAGGAGTTGATAGATGACCTTCATTGAGAAACATATTCCTCAAATATTGTGTTGAGGGGTCCTAGATCCCTTTAACTCAACAGTAGGAACCAAACCCGCCACCGAGGCCCAATTAGACTCTGCAACGTTTAATGGTGGAATGGTTCTCCAGATCATGTGATCTGGCCAATTAATTGATGGGATTTACGTAGTGATTGAAAGGATATCTTCTTGTGAAAGCTCCTCCTTCAGTTTGAACGTTCTCTTTTTTTTGTATTTTATCTTATAGGTGGGACCATGATGCATCACCCCTACCTCAATAGGTTCTGCATGACCTCCCGATCTTTGGATCTTTCTACTTCCTTGAGCCGGAATGGCTCTTTAGTTCCCACTGGAACCTTCTGTTACACATCAAAATTACTTACTTCAATAGTGTCGCAAGTGTCGTCATTACAAGTGTTGTAAGTGTCACATCTTGTCTGCAAGTGTCGCATCTTGACCATAAGTGTCACAAACATCATACTGCCATCTTGCCTATGTCGTGCCTCTAACGACATCATAAGGACACTTAAGACACCTCAAAGACTAGTTTTGAAAAGGAGAAATCAATTGACAAGGAGTACAAGCCTTTTTCCACTGAAAAATCCACTCAAAAGTCAAATTTGGAAAGGAGCGCTCCCCTACATACTGTCAGGGAGTGCTGGCATTCCGTACCCTCTTCTAGGGGAGCATTCCAATTCTCTATGTCCCTTTTGAGGGAGCACTAGCCTTTTTTGGGCAAAATTTGGTTTGTTGAAGGAAATCAGGGAAGAATCCCCTCAATCTCTGAAGTTGGTTGCATTCGAATATGATTTCAAGGCATGATCTTAGGGAAGATCCACAACTAAAGGAGAGGAATCCTCAACTTATCTAAAATATCTCTCAAGTAGTTGGGCCTATCAAAGCCTATATAAAGAGGACTTCTCATGATGAAAGGTACATGAAAATATTGGAGGTATGAAACCTATGATCTCATAGGAAACATACAGTACATACATGGAGATTTAGAATTACACCAAACTTATGATCCCATAAGTGAGATGCCATTGAAGCATAATCAGTGTAGATTACTTGAGAAAATGGGTTTTACAAGGAGAGCTTGAAGAATTTGTTTCACCTTCATCAGAGGATTGTAAGTATTCTTCATTTGTTCTCATTAATATATATACATGCTCGGCTTGTTTCTTTCAAGTTTGTGTTTCTTTCAAGTTTGTAGATAGATCTGTATTTGAGCTAATCTCAGTAGAATAGGAAGCTTGTTGTATATTTATTTGTTCTACAGGACCTATCGAGGAGCTTGGGATTGAAGCTCAATTTGGACTTAACAAGGACAAATTTCATTTAAAAAGGTACACTTTTCTTCTTCCTCTTCATTCATTAGCTTAATTAGATGTAAAAGGATGTCAGTGACCAATGATAGCACCCTTTCTGTCTTGGTTTTAGGGGTCTAGATACCAAGAGGGAATCTACTTGTTCACAGGAGGATTCACCTGTAACACCTTCACACATATAACCATAGGTCCTTCTTAGAAGTTACGCCTGTGTGAGAAAGAACTAGGCGCAAACCTCCACTCCACGTGACCAACCGATGTGACCACGCCCTTTCTCGAAAAGATATTTTTGGGTTTTGCGACTTTGCGATTCCTATTGTGAGTCCCTCTTACTCCTTCCAATCCCGAAACCCTGAAAAGGGTTGACAGGTCCACTATTTCTTCTCTTATGCTTTGACCATGTGACCTCAGTCACGTCCTGGGGTCCACCTTCAAGTGTTTCGGGATTTCGAGACTCATGAGTTCGCGATGCAATCTCTTCTCCCCTTCCCGAAGTTCGAACTCGCAACTTCTTCTCCTCAGATTGATGGCCCTGATTCCTCCTCGGTCTAATGGTCCAGATTGTGTCAGAATTTTGTGTATCGGTATTTTGCAACTCAAGACCTCCAAGTCACGAATTTCTCCACACTTTGACTCCCGAAACGCCAAAATCTGAAATCAAAAGATCAATGACTCTCCTTGATCCATATCTAACGGTGACTATTCCTCCTAAGATTATGAGTGTTGATAGACACTCAGCGTTAACTTCTCTGTTGATCCACTTGATCCAATGGTCCATGAAAAATCGATAATTCTCCCTCTGAGAATTTCAACCGTTCGTTCAAGTCCTCGATGCTCCTGTCCAAAAAAATCATTGTCTCCTTCTTAGCTTAATTTCTGCTAGGTAACTCCAACCCCCGTCTTCCCTTTGAACGCTTCGAAGCATCTATCCCTCCTGAACTTGGTTCCTACTACAAACTCAAGGATTCCAAGGTATTATTCCCGCACTCCTTGCGGCCTCGACGATAATCATTGATTATCTGAGCTATCCAACTCTGTGCACTCCTTGCGATAGAATTTCTTCAACTGCTCAATGGGTTGAAGAAGCCTAAGAATTCAATATGGCATGCACACACCTTGCACGTCTCAATGCTATAATCGCACTTATGTTGGTATGAGAACAACGATATCTCTCCTGATCTTTTTTGAGGTAAAAATCAGAACTTGTCGACGCACTCCTTGCATAATTCCACTGCACTCCTTGCAGGAATTCTCAGGACGAGAAAAAATTGAAACGCATACTCTCCCTCTTACGGACTTAATACATTCAACATGAAATCATGCATACACACAACATTGAAACAAATGCATAATAGAGCATATAAGAAAATTGTAAACATACCATTCAATAGATACAAACAATATTCATCACAACACCATGAAATTGAGTCAAAGCATTCTTATATTAACTCAAGTGCTTCTGTGCATGGGTCCTATAGAAACAACTATCTGCTTATACAATCTTCTACAATCTATCTTCTGCTCTACTCTCCTATTCTTATTGCTCTATAGCTCTCAGTCTTACTCTTGAGAATAATGAATACATTACAATACATACGATGGATCTTTCTAGAGTTTTCCCTCCTACAAATCTAAGTTATCTAAGGAAATTAAAGCCTATATCTACTTTACATTTATTACATTAATTGCCTCCAACAAACAGATGAGAGAAACAGCTCAAGATCTGCGTTACAATCTCCAAACCATAAAAGGAAAAATATATTTTCCATATATTACATTAATTCTTCATCCTTTCAAATTCAAAACATCCTCAAAATGCGCACTGGTGCATATCCAACTGTCCTCTGCTTTGTTGGCTTACGATGCTCCTGCATCATACTCCTCTAGATGAACAATTCATGGACTCATGTTCATGAGCTCATGCATCGTTCGTCCATGTTTTTGGATCTCTGCCTCACTTTCCCAACTGGCATATTCAATTGGGTACCCTTTCCACTTTATCAGATATTCAAAATACGTCTTTCTTCGGGTCTTCTTGCTAACTCTCTGATCAATGATATTTTCCATCTGTGGATTTTCAGATACAGGCATCTGTTTGACCCATTGAACTTCCTTTTGAGTCTCTTCTCCTATCGCTTCATCTACTCTGTAAGGATAAAAATCTACTACGTTGAATATGGGTGATATGCCCACATCATTTGGAAATTCTATCTCATAATCATTTTCCTCAAACTTTCGTAAAATATTACATGGTCCTATATTTTTCATTTTCAACTTATTATACATTCCCTTTGGGAATATTTCTTTTCTTAGGTGCGCTAAAACTAAATCCCCCACTTCGAACTGAAGCTCTCTTAAGTGATGATCTTCTCTATGCTTGTATTCTAGGTTAGAATACTGCAAACCGCTCTTTAATCTTACTATGGAGCTCCTGCATCTCTATCGCAAATTCCTCCACTCCAACAGTTCTAAACTCATGCTACTCTAAGTATCTCAACTCAGATACACCTCTTGGCTGCATTCCATACATTATCTGGAATGGGCTCTGTCCTGTGCTCCGGTTAGGTGAGTCATTATATGAAAATTGCGCTTGCGACAGAATCTGATCCCACTGAATGTGATGTCCAGTTACTAAACTCCTAAAAAAGTCCCCTGAACTTCAATTTACTACCTCAGTTTGTCCATCCGTCTGAGGGTGATATGTTGAGCTAAAAGATAAATGTGTCCCTATCTTCTTCCATAGTTTCCTCCAGAAATGACCAACAAATTTTGTATCTCGATCTGAAACAATACTCTTGGGTAAACCATGAAGTCGAACAAGTTCTTTGAAAAACAGATTTTCAATGTGTGTTGCATCATTGGTTTTATGACATGGAATAAAATGTGCCATTTTTTAGAATCTGTCAACTACCAAAAATATGGAATCACAACCTCTCTGTGTCCTTGGCAGTCGTAACACAAAATCCATGCTTACTGCATCCCACAACCTCTCTGGTACTGGAAATGGTTGATACAATCCCGTATTCTGTCTTTTCCCATTTGCGTGCTGACAAATTCTACATTTGTTCACAAACTTCTTGAAATTTGTCCTCATTCCTAGCCAATAATACAAATTTTTCAGTTGCACGAACGTTTTATACTAGCTGAAATGTCTAGCCAATCCCTTGCTATGTTTTTCCTTTAAAAGATTTTCTCTCATAGAACCCTTTGGGATACACAACTGATTTCCTTTGAATAATAATCCATCCTGGATTAAATATTCAATCCATTGGATTTTGTCTCTCAGAACATGATTCTCACATGCTTCATAAGCATCCTTGAAATTTGAATCATCTCTGTACATGTCCTTAAGGCTATCAAAACCTAAGGTCTTCACACAAAAATATTGCAGAATCAAACATTTCCTGCTCAATGCATCAACAACCTTGTTATCAGTTCCAGAAGTGTGCTTTATAACAAAAGTAAAGTTCTGCATAAATTCAACCCATTTTGCATGTTTTTGGTTCAATTTTTCCTGTTTGGTTATGAATTGTAAAGCATGGTTTTCATTGTACAAAACAAACTCTTTTAGAACCAAGTAGTGCCTCCATTTCTTCAGCACCCGTATGATTGCATAAAACTCTTTATCATATGTGTAATATTTCATCTTGGCATCATTCATCTTCTCACTGAAGTATGCCACTGGTCTATTGGCTTGACTTAAGACTGCTCCAATCACAAATCCACTTGCGTCACATCTCACTTGAAATGTTTTACTAAAATCTGGAAGAACCAGAACTGGTTGTCCAATTATCTTCTCTTTCAACATCTTGAAACTTTTCTCCGCTTCCTCTGTCCAATGAAAAGATTTATGTTTTTTCTTGACTGTGTCCATCATTGGCGCAAAAATTCCACTAAAATTCTTGATGAACTTCCTGTAAAAACTGGCTAATCCATGGAAGCTTATGACTTCAAAGATATTCCTTGGCGACGACCATTCTTTGATCGCTTTTACCTTCTCAAGATCCATCTTCAACTCATTCAAAGAGATCACAAAACCTAAATAAATGAGATTTTTCTTCATGAAAGATGACTTCTTCATATTTATCAACAACTTCTCTTGTTGCAACCTCCTCATCACTATAGTTAGGTGTATCAAATGCTCTTCGTCAATCTTACTGAAGATCAGTATATCATCAAGATATACAATTACAAAACTCCCAATGAAATATTTCAAGACTTCATTCATCAATCTCATGAAAGTACTTGGCGCATTCGTCAAACCAAACGACATGACAATCCATTCATACATCCCTTCATTTGTCTTGAATGTTGTCTTCCATTCATCACCTTCTCTCATTCTAATTTGATGATATCTTATTTTCAAATCAATATTTGAAAAACAATTTGCTCCACTCAAGCAATCCATCAAGTCATCCATCCTCGGTAAAGGAAATCTATACCTGATGGTGATTTTTTTTTATATCCCTCGAGTCTTTACACATTCTCCATCCACCATCCTTCTTTGGACTTAACACTATTGGTACAGCGCATGGAATCAAGCTTCCTTTAACCAAACCCTTGTCCATCAAATCCTGGACTTTCTTCTTAACTTCTTCATTCTCCTGCGGCATCAATCTGTACGCTGCTTTGTTTGGAAAACTCGATCTTGGTATAAGATCGATGTGATGGATTATACTTTTGATGATCGGCAATGAACAAGGTAAATCGTCCACCACTATATCAACGAAATTCTCAAGCATTTCCTGAATTTCCTCAGGTAGATCATCTATTGAGGTATTGGTCAATATGACTCTAGGTTTTCTTACCACAACAAACTATATGTCTTCTTATTTCTTGACTTCATCTAGAAGTTCCTTCCCACTCATGAGAAGTACAGTATTTCTTGTCTTTTCTTTCACCTTCTTGTCTTCAATTGGAAGCAACATATGCGTCCTACCATTCTTCTCCAAGGTATATGTGTTTTTTCTCCCATCATGAATAACATTCCTGTCATATTGCCATGGTCTCCCCAACAAAAGATGACAGACATCCATGGGAATAACATCACATAAAATCTCATCTCTGTAACCCCCTATCTTAAATTCAACTAAACATTGTTTAGTGATTGTTACTTGATGTCCTTTTTGCAACCACGAAACCTTATATGGGCTTGGATGTGCAATTGTTTCTAATTCCATATTCTCCACCATTTCTGTGGATACTAGATTATCTGTACTTCCACTGTCCACTATCACTTTACATACCCTGTCCTTGGTCTTGCAAGCAGTTCTAAACAGACTATTTCTCTGGACTAGATTCTCCATCTCTTTCTCTAGCTTCAAGAGAATTTTCTTCATCATTAAGGATCTTTCACCTTCTGCATCTTCTGCCTCAACATTTCACCTATGTGATTCTAAAATGTGAGCTTCTCCTCCTCCATCCTTTTTTCTATCGGGACATTCAAAAGATTTGTGTCCTATCTTCCCATAGACAAAACACTTTATTTCACCACCTCTGCCTCTTCCTCTTGCTTGAGTAAAAGTGTTCCTATCAGTATACTGGCCCCCTTGTGAGCTTCCTCCCCTTTCTGGGTGGTTATGAGGTTTATTTTCTTCATCCTTGGGCTTCTGTACTCTGTCTTGGGAAATTTCTTTGCCTCTACTTTGACTTCTACCTCTGCCCCTTTGACCTTGCTTTCAGGACAATTTTACTTCTTCCTTTGAAGCAATGTGATAAGCATCTTCCACATTTATGATTGTCACCATGCTCATCTCATCTTGAATTTCATATCTCAAGCCATTCATGTATCTGGCGAATTTTTCATCATCACTTTCGCGATGACCTACTCTAATGTTGAGTCTGTAAAACTCCTCTTTGTATTCCTTCACTGTCATCCCCTTCTGTCTCAAATTCTGCATTCCTCGAAACAGATTAATTTGGTAATATTTGGGTATAAACTTGGATTTCATCTTTGCTACCATCCTATCCCAGCTTTTGATTCATTGTTCGCCTTTGCAACACCTGTCAGCCTGCAGTTCATCCCACCACATTGTTGCATGCCCTTTAATTCTAGTGAAAACATGTTTTACTTTATTATCTTCTTTGATATCCTCATAGTCAAAGTATTTATCCAGAGCTCTAAACCAATCTAGCATCTCCTCAACGTCTAAGTTACCTTCATTCATCGGGATGTCCATTTTTTCTCTGGCCCCTATTCTTGCAACGACTTTGAATAGACGTTCCTCTGCATGATCTTCGACTACAACTTCTTCTTATTTGGGTCTTGCCTCATTCTCATTTTCGGATTCACTGACATCTCCAGTATCCATTGTTCATGTTAGTAGGTTCTACGTGACCCTCCAGTATTTGGATCTTTCTACTTCCTTGAGCTAGAATAGCTCTTTAGTTCCAACTAGAACCTTCACACATATAACCACAGGTCCTTCTTAGAAGTTACACCTGTGCGAACAAGAACTAGGCGCAAACCTCCACTCCACGTGACCAACCAATGTGACCATGGCCTTTCCTGAAAAGGTATTTGGGTTTCATGACTTCGCGATTCCTATTGTGAGTCCCTCTGACTCCTTCCAATCCTGAAACCCCAAAAAGGACTAATGGGTTCACTAGTTCTTCTCTTTTTCTTTGACCATGTGACCTTAGTCACGTCCTGGGATCCACCTCCAAGTGTGTCGGGATTTCGTGACTCGTGATTTTGCGATGAAATCTCTTCTCCCCTTCCCAAAGTTCGAACTCGTGATTTCTTTTCCTCAGATCGATGGCCCTGATTCTTCCTCGGTCTGATGGTCTAGATTGTGTCAGAATTTCATGTATCGGGATTTCGCAACTCAAGATCTCCAAGTCACAACTTTCTCCACACTCCGACTCCCAAAATGCTGAAATCTGTAATCACAAGATCAACGACTCCCGTTGATCTAGATCTAACAGTGACTATTCCTCGTGAGCGTATGAGTGTTGATAGACACTCAGCCTCAACTTCTTCATTGATCCACTGGATCCAACAGTCCACGGAAAATAGGTAATTCACCCTCTGATAATTTCAACCATCCGTTCAAGTCCTTGATGCTCCTGGCCAAACGACTCGATGTCTCCTTCTGAGCTTAATTTCTGTGATGTAACTCCAACCCTCGTCTTCCCTTCAAATGATTCAAAGTCTCTGACCCTCTTGAGCTTGTTTCCTACTACAAAATCAAGGATTCCAAGGGATTCTGCCTGTATTCCTTTCGGCCTCCACAATAATCATTGATTATCTGAGCTCTCCAACTCTGTGCATTCCTTGCGACATAAGTTCTTCAACCGCTCAATGGGTTGAAGAAGCCTAAGACTTCAATCTGGCCTGCACACACCTTGCACGGCTCGGTGCTATACTCGCACTTATGTTGGTATGAGAACAACAGTATCTCTCCTAAGATTTTCTAAGGTAAAACTCAAAAATTGTCAATGCACTCCTTGTGGACTTCCACTGCACTCCTTGCAGGAATTCTCAGGACGATAAAAAATTGAAACTCATACTCTCCCTCTTACGGACTTCATACATTCAACATGAAATCATACATACACACAACATTGAAACAAATGCATAACAGAGCATATAAGCAAACTGTAAACATACCATTCAATAGATGCAAACAATATTCATCAAAACACCATGAAATTGAGTCAAAGAATTCTTATATTAAATCAAGTGCTTCTGTGCATGGGTCCTATAGCAAGAACTATCTTCTTATACAATCTTCTACAATATATCTTCTACTCTGCTCTCCTATTCTGCTTTCTCTATAGCTCTCTCTCTTACTCTTGAGAATAATGAATACATTACAATACATACGAGGGAGCTTTCTAGAGTTTTTTCTCCTACAACTCTAAGTTATATAATCGAATTAAATCCTATATCTACTTTACATTTATTACATTAATTGCCTCCAACAAACAAATGAGAGAAATTGCTCAAGATCTGTGTTACAATCTCCAAACCATAAAAGAAAAAATTTATTTTCCAGATATTACATTAATGCTTCATCCTTTCAAATTCAAAACATCCTCAAAACACGTGTTGGTGCATATCCAGTTGTCCTCTACTTTGTTGTCTTGCGATGCTCTTACATCATACCGATACAAGATAAATGTTGGTATAAACCAGTTGGGTAACAAAGGGAAATGATTAACTACTGAAGAAGGATGAGCTTGGGATAACCCTCGTGCTCAAGCATGCATACAATGATTATTACACCTATGACAAGCCTAGTACTAATATGTTAACCAGTTGGTGTTCCAATCATTGACTGAGATACAATTATCAGAAGAAAACATACATGTAATAAATGATGGCAAGAAAAATAGTTTCCTTAGCTCTAATCATTAATCACACATTAACACAATGATTTACTTTTCATCATTAGAGAAAAGAACTATTAAAACATTGAATTAGATAACTTATCAACATATTTAGAGGCTCTTACTCGTTACAACATCCATTCATGATATAAAATCATAAATAATTCTTCTTCAGATCCAATCACACATGATTTTGATGAAAAATGAGCATAAACTTGTCTCTAGTCCTAAATAGTACTTCTCAATTAAGGTAGCTCCGAAATAGTTCTTTACAAATCCAAAAGTGAGGGTCTTTTCAAAAACCATCGACCCCTTCTAACAGGTCGATCCTCTTATTTATAACATATTATTAACTAAAAATAACTATCAAAAGTGCAATATAAGTAAGCCAACACATCGCCACATGGTGCTTTCATCTCTCAGTCTTCTAAGAGTCATCAAATGGTTTCACTTGAGTGGATGAGTCTTATCATACTCTAACCATTTGACGAAGATATCCTCACATGTGTTGGCATACGGAAATCTATGTTGGTCCATCGGGGCCGAAAGCATCTCCTTTGTCTCCATTGCTTGTGCCCGATACTTGACTATTCTAGCACTCAATTGTTGTAACATTGTCTGAGCCTTGAACGGGTGCTCCATGAAATAATGTACTTGACCTAGTGCCATGTTTGTCGCCTTTTCTATCTTTGCAGCCCATGATGCCTCTTGTTCGGCATGTAGTTTGACTATGTCATGCAAGTCGACAAAGTCCTCAGGTGTGTCGAATTCTGGGAGGTCGATGTCTCTCATCACCCGATTGATATTGGTGCAGCTCCTTTCGCACTCGGCCCATTTCTCTTGGATCTCCTGATGAGGTTTTTGGGCCATTTTCACCTAGTATTCCGCCGACTTCTTTATGTGGTCGATGTTACTATCCCTTAGTAGCCGAATATCGTGCACTTTGATATCTCATCCCTGTTGAACTGCACTAATGTAATCGATCCTTTCCACTTCTTAGTGTGCTTTATCATACCATATTTCCATATTCTTTCACATCACTAGCACCATGAGGGTGTCTTCTTGGAAATCTTTTATCCCTGCAGTGAAAAGGTTTCACTCATTCGTGAATTTACTGTAGGCGTCCTGGAATTCACTTCTCAAGAACATCGTGGCCTATGTGGAGTCCTGATAATATTTCACCAAATAGTGTAGATGCTCCAACTCCTTCAGCATAGCGGCCAGATCCTCTTCATCCTTCCTCTCTCTATCCAGGGTGGCATTTGTGATTTCCATCCCTGCGCCGATAAGCTCGTACGTCTTGGCATGCTTCGTGCTAATCACTTTTTCCTCTGTGGTGATGAGGGTGGAGTTATCGAGAGTAAGACTCATATTTTTGGTGGTTCTCTTCATGATGTATTTCCTCTTTTGGTCATAGGTGATGGCTTGTATATCAGCGACCTCATTCATGAGTTTGGGGATTTGTTGTTCCCCCCAAATAAGCATGTTTCCCAGGCTCCCGATGGTGTATATTTGTTCAAGACTGGGTTCTTGAACCTCTTTTATGTGTTCCAAAATTTTTGCCTCTAGTTGTTTCTCATTGGGAGGTAAAGTACTAGGCAAGTTTGATGAATTAGGGGGAGGCTTGGTACTTACTTGATAATCAGTTGTTGAGATGTCGAATTCCTACTGTGGAATTTCTTCTTCTTGTTCGCCCTACTGTTACCCATGATTTTGGTCATCATGATGGTGTATTGATGATGGTGTACTTAGGATCCTCATAAGAACTTTCTCCTGAGTAAATTGACATTCATCTCTTCTTAGAAAACATACTTTTGAAGAGAGTTCGCAGGTTGCTAATATACCAGGGTGCGAGACTGACCCATTCTCGCAGGCTACCTTAAGCTAGGGTGCAAACTTCTCGCACTGTGCAACATAGCTAGGGTGCGAACCTTCTCTAAAGCTTGGAAAAAGGTGAATTCCCGATGGTTCTAGAAGGGAATATTCTAGAATAATGGGTTGGCATTTGAATGGTTATCCTTGTACTGGATTCCCTGATATTGTGGGATCATTCTTATCCAAGTAACCATCTCATTCTCTCCTATATATTGATGGAATTCTCATGGAAAAGGTTAAGCAAGATTCATTGGAGAATTGGTGAAAGAATTGTGTGAAGGACTTAGCTTGAATAGTAGCTTGAAGACTCTAGCAAGTCTATCAAGAGGTTTTGATCTTCTTCATGCAAGGATCCAGCAAGTGTGTGTGTTGGAGCCAAGAGCCATCGAAAGGAAGCTTGCGACATCAAGGCAATCAGGTTGTAATATTCTACTTTCAATTAATGTGATACAATGGCATGTCCCTTTCCCATAAAGCTATTATCACTTTATTGTGTAATTCCTTGATCATACACATAAGTTGACAGTTGAATATATTTTGCTATCTTCACTTTGGTTGGTTTGTGTTGTCTTGGTATTGACCTCACGAGAGCACCGGAGCGAAGCGGGAGAAACAAAGACCCTAGGAAGCGATACAAAGGTATGTTACTTGTTCCTTCCTACTAGCTAATTCAACGGTCAAAACTTAGGGAAAGAGTCATGTCCTGTCCTGTTTTGTTCTAGATACAGGTGGATCTAGGGAGATCTATTAGTGTCTGCACCTACCGATTAGTCCGATAACACCCACCCTAGCTCATCTTTCAGGTTGTCCTCTTGGGTCCCCGGTGCATCGAGTAGCTCAGTTTCTAAGACACTTTCGACCTCCTGGTCACTCTGTGGAAGGCTTTGAACTTGAGCATCGGGGGTTGGGGAAGATGATTTCTTGGGTTCATTTTCCTCTATAATCTGTACCAGAGTCACCAGGTAAACCTCTGAATTTTCCTCATCATCATAGATCGTTATTAAGTGGTGTAATGGATTTGGTGCACTTTCTCTCCCTAATGTCCTCACTATTCCTGGCTGAGTTGAAACATCCCCTAGTGATCCAGACTGTGGTGTTGACACTTAAAGGTTATCTAACCCGATGATCTCTTCAATTTGTATTGGCTCTAGGTCACTTGGACCTACCTGAATTTTGATTGGGTTGTCGACAGGGACCCTTGTCATTTCTACAAGGTCTGGGTCATTCTGCAACTAATCAATTACTCTTTATGCCTGTTCCATAAGGAGTAATCCCCTTTCTTGTGCCTCCGGTGTCATAGACAATCCCATATTATACACTTTTGTTGCCTATGCTGCTCTAATTTCTTCCCTGGATCTCAAGTCCTCTTGAGATGACTTCTCTATTGTTCTTTCCTATTCATCCATGCTCATGGCCTTGAACCTAGTCATTTTCGGGTCATCCATCCTTTACACCACCTCATCCTAGTCCTGGGCATTCTTTATGAATACTTCATCTTTGAACTTATCATGATCATACGTCCAGCAGAATGACACCTATGAAGCATTTTGCAGGACCAACCCCTTTGGATCTTTCTTGCAGAATCGACCCGTCGGGAATCTGAATTCAAGTTGGATCAACCCTTTTTGTTTGGCTTGAGTGGTATCCTTACCAAATAGAACCCTACATGGAAACCATAGGGTATGAAATCTTGTTTCTTGTCTTTGACCAGGGTGGCGTTGTAGCCTTGCAAGATGTTCTGATAACATATTTCTCCAATGACGATTTGGTATGGGACATGAGCTGGTAGGAGATGTGGTCCTATGGTGGCCCCGAACACCCTGATGTAGGTGGCACTCTCATCCAAATACCAATTGCCTACCTTGGATATAATTTTCTTAGCTATCACCGATATCCTTCGGCATTCCTTCTTAAAAAGAATAAAATAAATTCGGGTGATGAATTCATCGTAGATGAGGGAGTAAGATTTCTTATACCTATTTTCCCATAGCACACTGAAGTAAACATGGATTAGGAGCTCTGTAACATGCCATCTCATATTCATGTCGGTGAAGATGTTCCTAGCACACATAACATCGAGTAGGTATGAAGCCATGTAAAAAGTTGGTGCTTCACCTTCCTTTGGTGTCTGATACTGCTACACACAGGTGCTTAGTTGCTTGGAGATTATTGCTCCCCAATTGAAGTTGCACCCGACAATCACAACTGTGTATTCTAAAGGCATCCATGCTTTCGAAAACCTGGTGCAATATCTCTCTCCATACAATCGGTAGATGAGAGCCATCAAATAGACATATGGCTCCCTTAAGTTAATTGTCCCATACCATCTTGTTCTCTAGTTGGTAAACTTCTTGTCCTCCCTCCACCATGAGGCCATCACTCGTCTGGTGTCGTGGGGTTTGTAGAACTTCACCGTGAATTTTGTGTTTAGTCACTCCTCAAGGTCTCTAAGTTTGTAATATTTCTAAACTTCTACCGAGAGGAAAAATCCAACACACCCACCATTGGCATTGTTGATTAAACATTTATGTCAGTCTATGTGGTCAATGAGCCACTTTAGGACTTCTATGCAGGGGAAAATGGGGGTTCTTCTTGCCACCATATGTAGATATGACCTTCAGATGTTCAAGACATCTGGTCGTTGAGCGCCCTTATGTTTGGATCACTGTGTGAGACATATTATGGGTATTCTTCTCGATTGATCTTGTTAAAGAGATCCCCCCAATGTGGGAGTGCCATCTTGGACCTGGTTTTGGGCTCTTTATCACCAAAGGCTAGAGACTGGATGAAAACCTTCTTTGTTGTTGTCTTGACGACAGGCTCCAGCCTAGGGACATACTCCAATTGCCTCATGGTTCCTAGAGAAGAGCCTTCGCCCGTCTCTAGTTCTTTTAGCTTTGGTGCTCTCGGAGAGCATCTGGTGGTTTGATTTCTCGGCGGCATTGTTCCTACAACTCAAGCAGAATTTTAGAGACTGTCTTAAAACTGAAAAAACACGCATATATAAATTACATCCAACAAATTTCTAGACACGGATACATACCTTTGAAGCTTGTTAAAATCTGGTTATTTTGATAATCATGGGGTTGATACAGTCTTTGAGTTGCTCGTCTTTATCCTTCGGATGCTCTGGACTTCTCTTACGCGTAGAATGATTTCGTTCACAACGAATCAAGAGATTTTAAACAGGAAAGATCTTACCACGTCGCATCAGCCATTCAATTTAGGTTATGAGTGAATTTTCAATAAATATGTCGTCGAATCCCTAAAACTTAAATTCCTCATTGGTTGACGACACAAGCGCGGGTGGTGATGTGGTTTATCGATGATTTTAAACGGTTTTTTTGATTGGTGCATGAGGTAGAAACTAATGCAGGTTCGGGTATTAATTAGCCCCCTAAATTCTCAAAAGACGATCGTATCTAATGCTAAAACATCATGTCGTGTCACTCCTTAAGTGGGTGGATCAAGGATCGGAGTTTTTCTACGAACGTTTTCATTGATATCCTCCTGCAAAAAGCTATGATGTTGATCGATCTTATCGTACAATGTTGATGCAGAAAAGCTAACTCGGGGGTGTGACTCGGACCTAGGGAACCAAGAATGACTCGAGATAGAACTAGATTGTACGACCCTCTTACCTGGTAAAGACATCTGGCACTAAAGACTAGAGACTTAATTCGCTTGTATTAATCGAAGTCAAGACTTTCCCAAGTTATTAGTTTTAAAACAAACCTTAGCTTTCTGATGCTGAAAAGGTGTCTAGGATCAATGATCGGCGATAAACATATCAAATCCCTTTCGGACCAGTTCCCTTGAAAAAGTCTCGATGCCTAAAACACATCGGGGATCGACGATCGAGGATAAATTTTATCGTGCTCAAAATGTTTGTTGTGATCCTTCTAGTTTTTCCCCGATTCCTATAAAGTGCTTTGGGCATCAACTATCGACGATATCTTTTCATTCTTCATTAACATTTTTCCTCCCTGTCCATTACCGTTGTTGAAGGGAAAGCAACTATCGGCGATAACTTTTTGCGAAAAACTTAACACAAACCAAAACTTCCTTCTTTCAATGCCAATGGAGATCAGTGCTCAGCGACTGTGGTTTTTCGAGTGGTTCATTTTTCTTCTTTGAAATCCTTCTGATGTTGAAGTTGAGCGTGTTGGGTGAAGTGTTTTGTTGTTGATTCTTTATTCAGATGTTAATGTCTTTTTAGTCATGGGGTTTCATAAGTTCAATAAAACCTGAATAGGTGATGAGATTCATGAAAATAAGCAAAGCAAAAACATTTCTCAAAATGAAATCGAATCAGTCAGTGCAGAAGATCAGGTGGTACCCAAAAAATTAAAAAAAATTGATAAAGGATTTTTAGGGTGTATTGAGTGCTCAAAAAATGGTGACTTACTAGGCAAAAACAAAATATTTGTTCCTACCTTGGGCTCCGTTGATGCAAAAGTTGGTTAAGAACTTAACTGGTTTTTTATCAGAGCCTCTTTTATCCTTGCATTTTAAATTCCCTGGTTGGTGCATCTGGGTTTGCCTGTGGGGTTTCAACCTTTATTTTGCCTTCTTTTCCTGTAACCCTGACTCACACCCTCTTTGAAAAGATTCGAGTAAAGAATTCATGGGCACCATGCCTTTTAGTTATCATCATTCACTTGCTACCGTTTTTCTCCACTACCAGCAAGCGTCCATAGCCTCGACGAAGTCACCCCAATGTCACAGACCTTGCTTCGTTTCCAACGAGCATCCATATTCCCGGCGGAGTTATCTGCATACTCTCTCCTACTGTGAACACATTTGATATAATTTATTTTATTTCAGTAGAATTTTTTGAGGGAGTGGGAGATGAGGACGTCTGTTATTTGCAAAATGAGATGGTTAAGGTGAATTTTTTGCTAGCTCAGTATTGAGGTACATGTAGTCCTTTGCAGCTTACCACCTTTCCCTTAAGGTTTTACCAGACCACCAAGAAGACACTTCATCACTTTTCCAAGGTTGTTCATCTGCACATGTTAGATAGAAAACTCTTTAAAACAACCACAGGTCTCCCAGCGCTTCTAGTGTTGTATGTAAGTGATGAGTTAGGAACAGAGTTTGTCATATTGCATGATTTGAGGTCAACCAATGTCTTGCTAATCAGAATATTCAAAAGCGCAGAAGTACTATAGCAAGAAACAAAAACAAAAATGCACTCCACAATTAGCCTACGTAAAAATAAAACATCATGAAAACACACACACACATTTTTTTATATTTTTTTATATGGAAATATTGTTTTAGGGCTTGGCCATTTACCGGGAGGGCATCAGGTTCCCCCCTCATATTTTTCAACCTATACATCCCTACCAAAATTTTCTCGGCTACTTGAAAGGGTCCGAGCCATAGATTCTGAAACTTTGAATGTTTTCCCTTCAGCTCATTTGCTCTGTCCCATTTTAGGACTAAGTATCCTACTTCAAAATTCTTCTCTTTGGCCTTATGCTTATCAAACCACCTTTTAACTATATGTTGATGAGATATGAAATTCGATTTTTCTTTCACCCTCTCTTCTTCAAACATGAGGAGGGTATCAATTCTTTTTTGTATAACTGATGAGGGTTGTCCTCTAGAATCCTGAGCAAGATGAAGAGATGGAAGATATAACTCGTTTAGGAGAATAACTTCATGTATGTATACCATAAAGTATGGGGAATTCCCTATAGCTTCCTTGGGTGTTACTCTATCAGCCCATAAGGCATTATGAAGTGAACTGTGCCAATTCCTCTGGTTGTCTACAACTATTTTATTTAATATCCTCACTAGCTTCTCATTGGTTGACTTTGCCACTCCCTTCCCCTGTGGATAGTAGTTTGCAGAGTATCTAATTATGATTCCTTTGTCTAGAGAAAACTATGTTAATAGGGTGGAAGAAAAGTAAGCGGCATTGTCAAAAACAAGGACGGAAGGCATATCGAACCTCGTAATCAATTGTTTTTATATGCATTAGATCACCACCTTTTCATTTACATGAGTTAGAGAGATGGCCTTTGTCCATTTCGTGAAATAGTCTATGGCAGTCAGTATGTATCTATGATGTTTTGAAGAACTCGATGTAATTTCTCCTATGATATATAACCCCCATTGCTCAAATGGCTTGGAAACGGTCATAGGTTGGAGTTGTAAAGTTGTTTTCTTTTCCCTCCCCATGCTTATTTGACAAGTTTTAAAGTTTCTAGCATATGTGTGAGCATCCTTGAACAGAGTAAGCCAATAATAGTCAGCCCTCGGTATTTTGTGAGCGATGGTGTTTCCTACGAAATGTCCACCTGCAGGACCATCATGGAGCTCCTTCATAACCTTGTTTGCATCTTCACATTCGAGACATCTTAAAAGTACCCCATCATAATTAACACGAAAGAGTACTGAATTTATGAGGCAATATTGTGTTGATTTTAAACTGAGGGCTCTCCTTTACGTAGGATTTAGGTTTTCTGGGCAGGAAATAAGTCAGTTTCTCATACCAAGACTCTTTCCCTCGGGATACGTATGAATCTTCACCACACCATAATGCCAATTCATTCTCCCATCCGATATCTTCATTTACTTGGTCCTAGGATTCAACTACCAGTTTGCATAATCCATGCCCTTTAACTAGTTTAGTAGGTTTTATATCTAGATCAAATTCTTGGTCTACTGCCATCTAGTTTCCTGTTCTTTCCCCCATATCCTATTGAGTGAATAGGGGTCGGATTGTAGGGTGAGGCATGATGAATTTGGTATGGTTCTTAAGGATGTAATATCTGTAGAGTTTCACTGCCTTGTATACTGCATAAGCCTGCTTGTCTATAGCAGGGTAATTTAGTTCAGCCCCTTGGAGATTAGTGCTCATAAATGAGATCGGAGCCTCATTATTGTCATCATCCCTCTGAGTCAATATTGTAGCTAACAATTGGTTGGATGAAAAAGTGTAGAGGAATAAATATTTTCCAAAATCGGGGCTTCGCAACACTGGGGCTTGAGATATTGCAGCCTTAACATTGCTGAAAGAACTTTTTCGTTCATCATCCCACTTAAATTCAACATCTTTGTGGATCATTTTTTGTATGGTTTTTGATAGTTTCAGCGAAATCGAGGGTGAATTTTCTCACAAAATTGATTTCTCCAAAGAAAGATTGCATAGCCTTTTTGTTATGGGGTAATGGAAGCTGAGCTATAGCCCTAATCTGTTGTAGCTCTATGTGAATTCTTGCTTGAGATATAATATGACCTAGCAGTTTACCTTTCTCGACCCCAAAGATATTTTTCTTAGGGTTTAAGGATATACCGTATTTCCTACACCTTTCGAAAATATGGGTTAAGTGTTGGATGTTGGACACACCTACCACCTTAGAGGGGGGGGGGGGTGAATGAGTGTGGGGATATTTTTCCCAAAACTTCCCTCTTACACAAAAAGTCCTTAGCTAACATTCAACATTTTCTCATTACTCATTGCTTTCATTTATAATCAGTTATATGTGAATACATATCAGAAACATATATCAGAAACATATCATTAACAAATCATCTCCACAAGGAACACAAAGAACACAAGATGTATGTACAAATTTTCTTTTTATTATGGACTTCAATCCGAGGGTTTTTCAGCAACAACTAAATAGATTACAACTCTACAAGAGCACTAGATATATATGCAAGACTCATCTTACATTCTCAACACCAACTGAGATGAGGCAACAATCCTCAACAGATATCAATCTGTCAACATAAACAAGTCCATCAACCATGCACCAACCTGTGCCAAACAACCTGTAATCAACTTGTACCATAAACAAGTGCATCCAACCATGTACCAAGTATATACCAATCATGTTTCAAATAATCATCAACAATGACTCATCAATATGTACCAACATCATCAACTATACACCTCATGTATGTGCCAACTCATCAACTTCTTGTCTCAACCATGACTAGTTTTGGACTAGTCAACAACCCCAACTTGAAATAATCATAACTTTCTACCTGTAATGAAAAAATATCTGAAACTGATAAACTATTGTCTTCAGTGTTTTTTATATAATTCCTCCAAGTGGAACTACTTGGAACCTCTCATAAAAGGCGTTATAGCAAAAATGGCATACCTTGCTGAATTCTGGATTATTTTGGAGAGCGACCTTGTAGAGCGTGGACCGCACACAATATTCATTGAATTGATATGAAACTATTACACAACATACTAAAACTTATACCCTAACCAACACATTTTGTCTCACTGAATTTGTATCTTTTATGAAGAAGTTATGACGTTTTTACCCGAAACACATGTTTTTGACTAGTTTCAGGACTAGCCACAAACCCTATTTTCCACGGAGTGTAACTCCCAAAATACAACGACCCACAAGATGAATTTTTTACCACGGATACTTGGGTATGTTTTCTCAATGGAATATAAATTTCATGTTCTGAAGCATTATATAAAATAATTTATAGAGAAAATGGTGAGATGACCTGTAAATAAAATACCTTAGAAAGCACCATCAAAAGAATTTATCCTTCCTTGCATTTCAGCATTATTTTCTTCACCTTTCCTCAGAATTTTTTCTTAGATATCCTTGGTTACCTCAGACACATATATATATTCAATATTCTCATGTGTGTTTAAAATGAGAGAGCCTTGCCTCTTATTTATACTCTCCAAGTAGCTTCCTTAAAAACATCTTCTAGGTCACTTGGCCCCACTACAGATAGGGTAGACATATAATGTCAGACCTTGCAATACAAAGTTATACCATCACATCAAACTCCAAGCCATGTGCATTTCCTTTTTCCCAAGGCTTTACAGCATATATGCGTCCTGCTTCACAATAGAGTGTGTGTGTATGCAACTTATTCAAGGTCAGCACACGTATGCACGCGACTGTCACCACTGTCACCTGTGTGTGCCTCAGTAGATGACACTTTTGTACTTTCCTTCAATCTTTCATTCTGATCTGGCTTCTCTGCCTTCTTCACCTACTTTTGTAGATGACCGTTCTCCTCAGAACTTGAGCTCTAAGAATCCATCTTTTCAAAGATATCTCCCTTTCTTACTTCATTCCTTCTTCTAGCCATGCTATGTGAAGTCCTCATCATGGACTTTCTTCTTGTGTTCCAACACTCCTAGGATTTGTGGCCAAATCCACTACAGCCATAGAATCTCATAGAGTTACAGTGAACATCAATATGTCCTACTTGATCACATCTCCAACACCTTGTGGTGTTATAGAATCTTCCATTATATCTCCCTTCATAAGATCTACATTCAAAAGATTTGTGACCATGTCCATTACATGAATAACAATGCCCATGAAAAATAATTTCATACCTTTTCTTTTGTGTCCCAAAAGTAGCTTCTTGATGTCTTCCTTGCTTTGTTCTTTTGAAATCTTCTTTGTATTGTGTAAATGGTTGTTTTGCAACATTGTCTTCCTCATTTGATGGACTTGCTTCATGCTTCTTTGAGGTGTTTTCTTCAACATGTGTATCTTCTCCTTTGTATCCAAGACCTGATTTATCACATGGTGGTCTTTGACTTTCCAATATCTCATCCAAGATTCTTGAGCTATTCAATAATTTTTTTGACTTCTCTACCTTCTTTCTAAGGTCAACAATTTCAGCTTCTAGCTTACAACATGACTCTTCCTTTTCATTTATTTGAATCTTCAATAATTCCTCTATTCTTTTGGCTTCTTCAATTTGGGTCTTGAGATGAATAATGGTTTCAAAACTTTTGCTAATCTCATCATCTATATTCATGTCTTCTTTTCCATTCTTTAGTCTTGTGATCTCTTCTTCCTTTTCTTCTAATTTAG
>ML840451.1:0-20574 GCA_009831015.1 Picea engelmannii | reverse complement strand
GCATATTATATTAGTAATGTTATTTTATTTATGTCGGCTTTAGGCCATTAGTTGTAATTATACCTCCTAGTCTCCTATATATACCAAGGAGACATTTTCATTTTGAATAATCTTGTACTTGAACATTTAAGTGGGGTAAAAGGTGGTTTCCCCCTTGAAGAGGCTTATTATCTGAAATTATCTATTTTTCAAGGCGTTGAGTACTTTTTCTGAGGTTTTTCTATGCTATATTGATATTTGGTTCTTAACAGTCAGTGCTTGTTGTACTATTTTCTACAGGCTTCAATGCTTGTAACAGGAAGTCCTTTTGCTAATGGATTCTACACATGTCCATGACCGATATATTTTCCTTCAACTTTTTCAAATATTCTACTATATTGTAGTCCATCTTGGGTGATTCTCATGTATGGATGTTTATAGGATTTATTCGGGGAACAAAATGTGGTTTCAGGTGATCGGGAGCTGGTTTTCCTCTCGAAGTTTGGGTCACAGTAAGGTCGTTTGAGACAGGTTGACCCCTACTTTTTTTTTGCACAGCCAAGACCTCTACGGGTGGTTCTTGAACCTCAAATAGGTCATTGGAAGGCATTGGTAGGTCAGGGTCCCATATCAACATGGTTGTTTCTTCTGGTGGATCAAATTCTTCCTGATCTGCCATATTTATAACTGAGTCGTTTGATTTTTCGGTTAGGGAAACCTCATCTAGAAACCATTTTTCCATCAAATTCATGGCATGCACCCATTGTGGGCAGTCTCTTTCAGAGTGTTTCTCTTGCTGATAGGTATAGAAAAAGTCGGATGCTACATTTCCCAGATCGATGTTTAAGTTGGCTCGGGGAGGTTCAATTTCTTTGAAAGATGAATTGATTTTTAAAAAGGGTTTATAGGGCCTCTAGCCTTGGTTCCCTTCCCCTGCACTTCTTTTCATGTCTATGATTGTGTTTTACAACTTCTTAACCATGTGTTGTAGGTATTCTATGTCTCCACTTCCCTTTTCGAGACCTTGTTCTGTTTATTTCCCTAGGGATATAGTCAATAGAAATCATGTCTTGGGAGGAGGTTGAACTTCCTTCTTAACTAATGAGACTTGGCCTTCTTTACATCCCTTCATTTAGAATTATATTGTTTTGGATTCTTCAAAATTCTCAGCTAAGGTTGTTTTGGGAGTCCTCTTCACAAACATGGAAATAGAGGCTAGGAGAGCATTAACGTATACTTCGATTTGAAACTCCTGAGTGGGTTTAGCTTCAGGTTGAAATTTGTTTAGGATAGTTGTGAACCATTGATTAAAGTCTTTAACCTTCTCCTTTGAGCTCATGGTGGCAGTGAAAAAATCGACCATCAAATCTCCTATAGTGGTTTCTTCTGCAAATTTATCTAGAAAATCCTTTTAAAACTTCGTCCAACTAGTTATGGACCCTACAGGTAAGTTAAAATACCACGTGGAGGATGAATTCTCAAAATTATAGGGGAAAATTCTGCATACTACGTCTTCATGTTGGACATTCATCATTCTGATAGCTAGTATGATTTTTTTTGATATGGTCTTTAGGCAATCCAGAGGTTTCAGCGTCAAATTTAGGGAGTAACTTTTCTGGATGTCGGGGAAGGTTATGTGCTCATCCAAGGATGGCCAGAGCATCTCTGTCCAACCAAGGTTGATTATTCTGAGGTGGGTTTCCCCTTTCTTCATTGTGATCATTGTTATCTTCGATGTCATCCGATCTCAAAATTGAGCGTTTTGAGTTAAACCCTTCCCCATCGTCGGGCTCGGAGCAATTACCGGCAGGAGTTTTGGGGATTAGATTAAGAGGATTTTTTATTTCGATGAGGGAGAAATCTATCAGGTATTCTACTATGTGAACGAAAAAACTTGTTTAGGGTGTCGACCACTGGTTTACTTACTTTTTTTCTACGAGGAGTAATGGAGCTAAGGGCAGTGCTCCAATTTGTCGGGTGTAAGATCTTGTGATTCTTTTTAACTGATTCAACTCCTCATCAGGAAGAGCATAAGGTATCTCAGGGAATAGATGTTCTTCCTCTTGCTTGGGTGAGTTACTCATTTCAAGAGTACTCAGTGTGTGTCGGATGTCTTCAGAATGACTAGCCATGCATGTGGGTTGTTTTGAATCTACAGGCTATGTAAAATATTATATAAACAATATTGTCAGCCATTCATTCTTCAGGCCCTCCTTCTAGCGCCAATTCTATTGAGGGGTCCTAAATCCCTTTAACTCAATAGTAGGAACCAAACCCTCCACCGAGGCCCAATCAGACTCTGCAACATTTAATGGTCGAATGGTTATCCAAATATTGCAATCTATCCAATTAATCGATGGGATTTACGTAGAGATCGACAGGATGTCTTCTTGTGAAAGATCCTCCTTCATTTTAAACGTTCTCTTTTTTTGTATTTTCTCTTATAGGTGGGACCAATACAAGATAAATGTTGGCATAAACTAGATGGGTAACAAAGGGAAATGCTTAACTATTAAAGAAGGTTGAGCTTGGGATAACCCTCGTGCTCAAGCATGCAGACAATGATTCTTACACCTATGACAAGCCTAGTACTAATAAGTTAACTAGTTGGTGTTCCAATCATTGACTGATATACAATTATCAAAAGAAAACATACATGTAATAAACGATGGAAAGAAAAATAGTTTCCTTAGCTCTAATCATTAATCACACATTAACACAATGATTTACTTTTCATCATTAGAGACAAGAACTATAAAAACATTGAATTAGATAACTTATCAACAGATTCAGAGGCTCTTACTCATTACAACATCCATTCATGAGATAAAATCAGAAATAATTCTTCTTCATATCCAATCACACCTGCTTTTGATGAAAAATGAACATAAACTTGTCTCTAGTCCTAAACAATACTTCTCAATTAAGGTAGCTCTGAAATAGTTCTTTACAAATCCAAAAATTAGGGTCTTTTCAAAAACCATTGACCCCTTCTAACAGGTCGATCCTCTTATTATAACATATTATTAACTAAAAATAACTATCAAAAGTGCAAGCTAAGTAGAACAAAACATCGCCACATGGCACATTCATCTCTCAATCTTCTAAGAGTCATCAAATGGTTTCACTTGAGTGGATGAATATTCTCATACTCCAACCATTTGACAAAGAGATCCTCACATGTGTTGGCATACGGGAATATATGTTGGACCATCAGGGCCGAAAGGATATCCTTTATCTCCACTGCCCGTGCCCAATACTTGAATAATCTAGCACTTAACTGGTGTAATACTTTCTGAGCCTTGATTGGGTACTCCATGAACTATTGTACTTGACCTGGAACCATGTTTTCCACCTTTTCTATCTCCGCAACCCATGATGCATCTTGTTCGGCATGTAGTTTGACTATGTCATGCAAGTCGACAAAGTCCTCAGGTGTGCCGAATTCTAGGAGGTCGATGTCACTCATCGCCCGATTGATCTTGGTCCAGCTCCTTTCGCACTTGGCCCATTTCTCTTGGATCTCCTGATGAGGTTCTTGGGCCATTTTCACCCAATATTCTACCGACTTCTTTATGTGGTCGATGTTGCTATCCCTTAGTACCTGAATATCGTGCTCTTCAGCGTCTTGGCCTTGTTGAACTGCATTGATGTAATCGATCCTTTCCACTTCTTGGTGTGATTTCTCATACCGTCTTTCCATATCCTTGCACATCACCAGTGCCATGAGGGTGTCTTCTTGGAAACCATCTATCCCTGCACTGAAAAGATGTCGCTCATTCGTGAATTTACTGGAGGAATCCTGGAATTCACTTCTCAAGATTATCGTGGCCTGTGTGGAGTCTTGATAATATTTCGCCAAATGGCATAGATGCTCCAACTCCTTCAGCGTAGCGATCAACTCCTCTTCATCCTTCCTCGCTCTATCTAGGGTGGCATCTTTGATTGCCATCCCTATGCTTATAAGCTCAGACATCTTGGAATGCTCTGTACTAATCAATTTTCCCTCTGTGGTGAGGAGGGTGGAGATGTCCAGAGTAAGCCTCCTCTTCTTGGTGGTTCTCTTCATGATGGATTTCCTCTTTCATTCATAGGCAATGGCTTGTATATCAGTGACCTCATCCATGGGTTCAGGGATTTTTTGTTCTCCCCAAGTAAGTCTGTTTCCCAGGCTCCTGACGATGTATATTTGTTCAAGACTAGGTTCTTGAACTTCTTCTATGTGTTTCGAAAGTTTGTCCTCTGGTTGTTGCTCATTGGCAGGTAAAGTACTAGCCAAGTTTGATGAATTAGGGTGAGGCCCGGTACTTACTTGATAATCGGTTGTTGAGATGTCGATTTCCTGCTATGGAATTTCTTCTTCTTGTTCACTCCGCCCTATCTCATGCTTCGGGTTGTCTACTTGAGTCCCCGGTGCATCGAGTAGCTCAGTGTCTAAGAAACTTTCGACCTTCTTGTCACTCTGTGGAAGGCTTTGAACTTGAGCATCGGGGGCTAGAGAAGATGATTTCCCGAGTTCTTTTTCCTATGTAATCTGTATCGAAGTCATGAGAGAAACCTCCAAACTCTCCTCATCATCATAGATAGTTAGTAAGTCATGTAAGGGGTTTGGTGCACATTCTCTCCTTGATTTCCTCGCTATCCTTGGATGAATTGAAACGTCCCCTAATGATCCAGCCTATGGCGTTGAAACTTCATGGTTATCTAACTCGATGATCTCTTCAATTTGTGTTTCCTTTGGGTCACTCGACCTACCTGGATTTTGATTGGGTCGTCGACAAGCACCCTTGTCATTTCTATCAGGTCTGGGTCATTCTGCAGCTGATCAATTACTCTTTTTGCATGTTCCATTAGGAGAAATCCCCTTTCCTATGCCTTCGATGTCTTAGAAAATCCCCTGTTCTCTACCTTTGTTTCCTCTGCCACTCTAATTTCTTCCCTGGCTCTGAGGACCTCTTGAGACAATTGCTCTATTGTTTCTACCTGTTCATCCATGCTCATGGCCTTGAACCCGGTCCTTTTTGGGTCGGCCATCCTTTTCACCACCTCATCCCAATCCTAAGATTTCTCTGTGAAGACTTCATATTCAAACTTACCATGAGCATACAGCCAGCAGGGTGACACCTATGAACCATGTTGCAGGACTAGCCCCTTTGTATCGCGCTTGCGGAATCAGCCCGTCAAGAATCTGAATTCAAGTTGCCTCAGACCTTCTTGTTTGGATTAAGCAGTATCCTTTACCAAATATAACCCTACATGGAAACCATAGGGTGTGAAATCCCATTTCTTGTCTTTGACTAGGGTGGAATTGTAGCCTTGTAAGATGGTATGATAACATATTTCTCATACGACGAGTTGGTCTGGGACATGAGCTGGTAGGATATGTAGTGCTTTAGTGGCCCCGAACACCCTGATGTAGGTGGCGCACTCATCCAAATACCAATGGCCTACCTTGGATATCATTTTCTTGTCTATCTCAGACAGTCGTGGGCATTCCTTCTTAAAAATAATAAAATAAATTTGGGCGATGAATTCATCGCAGATGAGGGAGTAAGATTTATTATACTTGTTTTCCCATAGCACACTGAAGTAGACGTGGATTGGGTGCTCTGCAACATGCCATCTTAGATTCATGCCGGTGAAGACGTTCCTAGCGCACATAACATCGAGAAGGTATTAATCCATGTAAAAATTTGTTGCTTCCCCTTCCTTCGACGTCTAAGCCTACTACACACAGGGGCTTAGCTGCTTGGAGATTTTTTCTCCCTAGTTGAAGTTGCACCCGACAATCGCAACTATGTATGCCAAATCCATCCATGCTTCCGAAAACCTGGAGCAATCTTTCTCTCTGTACAATCGACAGATGAGAGCCATCAAATAGATTTATGGCTCCCTTAAGTTAATTGTACCATACCAACCAGTGCTCCGGTTGGTACACTTCTTGTTCTCCCTCCACCATGAGGCCATCACCTGGTTGGTGTCATGGCGTTCATAGAACTTCAACATGAAGTCTGTGTTTAGTTGCTCTTCAGGGTCTCTAATTTTGTAATATTTATGAACTTATACCAAGATGAAAACTCCAACACACCTGCCATTGTCATCATTTATTAAACATTTATGTGTGTTTGTGTGGTCGATGAGCCACTTCAAGACTTCTATGCAGGGGAAAATGGGGGTTCTTCTTGCCACCATATGTAGATACGACAGTCGGATGTTCGGGAACACCTGGTCATAAAGAGACCTTACGTACATATCACTATGTGGGACATATTCTGGGTATTCATCTCAATTGATCCTATTAAAGAGATCCCCGCAATGTGGGAGCACCATATTGGACCCGGTTCTTGCATATGTATCACCAAAGGCCAAAGGATGGATGAAAACCTTATTTGTTGTTGTGTTGATGATAGGCTCTGGCCTAGGGATGTACTCCAATTTCCTCACAGTTCCTAGAGAAGAACCTTCTCCCATCTCTGGTTCTTTTATGTTTGGTGTTCTCATAGAGAGTCTGGTGGTTGAATTTCTCGGCAGAATTTTTCCTATAACTCAAGAAGAGTTTTAGAGATTGTGTTAAAACTGGAAAGACACACAAATATAAATTAAAACCAACAAATTTATAGACCCAGATACATACCTCTAAAGATAATTTAAAACCTGGTTATTTTGATAATCATGGGGTCGATACAGCCTTCGGGTTGCTCGTCTTGCTCTTTTGAATGTTGTGGACTTCTCTTATGCATAGAATGATTTCGTTCACAATGGCTCAAGATATTTTAAACAAGAAATATTTTACCGTGTCGCATCATCCATTCAATTCGGGTTATGAGTGAATTTTCAATAAATCTGTCGTCGAATCTCTAAAACTTAAATTCATCATGGGTTGACGGCGGAGGCACGTGTGGTGATGTGTTCTATCAGTGATTTTAAACGGTTTTTTTTATTGGAGCACAAGCTAGAAACTAATGCAGGATTGGTTATTAATTATCCCCTTAAATGCTCAAAATATGATTGTATCTAGTGCTAAAATGTCTCGTTGTGTCACTCCTTCAGTGGGTGGATCGGGGATCGGGGATCGGGGATCGGGGTTGTGCTATGAATGTTTTCGTTGATATCCTCCTGCAAAAAATTATGACGTCTATCGATATTACCATACAATGTTGATGCGGAAACGTTGTTTGGGGGGTGTGACTCGGACCTAGAGAACCAAGAATGACTCGGGATAGAACTAGACCGTACGACCCTCTTACCTGGTAAAGAAACGTGTCATTGAAGACCATTTATTCGCTTATATTAATTGGATTCGGGACTTTCCTTAAGTTATTAGTTTTAAAACAAACCTTAGCTTGTCGATGTTGAAAAAGTGTCTAGGATCAGCAATCGGTGATAAACCTATCAAGCACTTTCAGATCGGCTCCCTTGAAAAATTCTCGATGCTGAAAACACATTGTGGATCGATGATCAGGGACAACTTTTATCATGGTCAAAATGTTTGTTGTGATCCTTATGGGTTTTCCCCGATTCTGATAAAGTGCATCAGGCATTAGCTATCGACGATATCTTTTCATTCTTCGTTAACATTTGTCCTCCCCGTCCTTTACCAATGCCGAAGGGGAATTATATGTTGACGATATATTTTTGCGAAAAACTTAACGCAAACCAAAACTTCCTTCTGTCGATGTCGATGGAGATCGACGCTCGGTGATTGTGGTTTTTTGATTGGTTCCTTTTTATTCTTTAAAATCCTTCTGATGTCGAACCTGAGCGCATTGGGTGAAGTGTTTGGCTGTTGATTCTTTATTCAGGGGTTAAGGTATTTTTATTCATGGGGTTTCATAATTTCAAGAAAACCTGAATAGGTGATGAGAGTCATGAAAATAAGAAAAGGAAAAACATTTCTCAAAATGAGATTGAATGAGTCAGTGCAAAAGATCAAGTGGTACCCAAAAAAGTAAAAAAAAATGATAAAGGATTTTTAGGGTGTGTTGAGTGCTCAACATATTTATATTTGATTGGGATATCACCAGACTACTTATGGGTGTCATTATGGGAACTCTGAGTTCTTTTTCATGCCAATGGGGTTGACCAATACACTTTCCACCTTTCAGTATTGCATGAACCCCATATTCACACCACAATTATAGGGGTTTATGTTGGTGTACTTTGATGTTATCCTCATATACAAAAGGACATGGGAGGATCATTCGAGATGGTTAGATGAGACATGGGGCATGATGGATAACATATTCAAGAATGGGACAAAATACTCTCCAGAGATTGATTTTCAATTAGGCTATCATCATGACACGGATAGGGAGCTTGGAATGACATATGCTTTACATTATGGCCATGTGATCAGTATGCAAGATGTATAGACACATCAGATGGAAATACATGACACATTGGATTGGCTCACAAGGATTTCATCTAATTATAAGTCCCACCTTATGGTGGAATATTCCAAGGACCGATTGTTTGCAAGTTGATGGTTGTCACATTTAGGATGACATGTACAGAGTGGTGGATGGCATCATATACTACAGGGGTAGAATATACTTTGTTATTGAGTCCACACTTAGAGAGGA
Organism: Picea engelmannii; assembly: GCA_009831015.1. NCBI lineage: Eukaryota > Viridiplantae > Streptophyta > Pinopsida > Pinales > Pinaceae > Picea > Picea engelmannii. The sequence goes on along the minus strand of ML840451.1, from coordinate 12,013 downwards.
GATGATGAGGGCTATGCATGATACGCACTTGGAAGAGCATCCTGGGTACTTTAAAACTTATAGGAAGATCTGGGAAAGGTTCACTTGGAAGGACCTAAAAGATGATGTATTGAGGCATGTGAGAGAGTGTATGACTTGTTAGTATAACAAGTCAGAGAAGACTCATCCTACATGGTTATTATATCTATTACCCATTTCAGAGTAGAAGTGGAAAGTGTCAATGGATTTCATCATAGGTCTACTGAAGGTACAGGGCATAGATTGCATATATGTGGTGGTTGATCGGTTGACCAAGTTCACACACTTATTTTCCATTCCCTCAGAGTACAAGGCAACACAGGTAATGGAGTTGTTCTCCAGGGAGTTATTCAAACACCATGGGTTGTCAAACTACATTGTTAGTGATAGGGACAAAATATTCCTTGGTGCTTCTTGGCAGGAGTTGTTCAGGTTGGCTGGCATAGAATTAACTCCTAGCACTAGTTATCACCCCTAGAAAGATGGTCAGACAGAGATAGTGAACAAGTGGCTCGAGGGGTATCTATGTAACAATGTTTCCATGTAGCAGAAAGCATGGATTAAGTGGTTGCATTTGGGAGAACATTTCTATAATACCACTTATCACATGTCCATTGGTGTGACCCCATTCTGAGAATTATATGGATATGATGCTCCTTCATTTGTTGATATGAAATTTGGGGATAGTAGGCCCCCCAAAGGAAAGGACTGGATTCAAGAGAGTCAATATATCCTCAAGACTCTCAAGGACAATTTCCAGATGGCATACAATCAATAGAATATCTATGCATACAAGCACAAGGTCAAGTGCACTTTTTAGGTGGGAGACTTGCTATTTTTGAGATTACATCCTTATAGACAGTTGTCACTAAAGAAAAGTGGTGCAAAAAAGATAAAACCTCACTTGTATGTCCCCTACAAGGTGATTTAGAGAGTTGGTGAGGTAGCTTATGAGCTTGAGTTTTCGAAAGGAAGTAAGATCCACAATGTGTTTCATGTTTTGTGCCTTAAGAAGGAATTGGGAAAACAGGTCACTTCTTCAACAATGTTACCCCCATTGGATGAGGAGGGGAAGTCAGTTTTGGTTCCCGAGGAGGCTCTAGAGGCCTGGGAGAGGAAATTACGTAATAGGGTGATCTAAGAGTACCTCATCAGGTGGATATATTTTCCAGTAGAGGATGCCACGTGGGAAGGAAACTAGATCTTGCAGCATCCTAACTTGCAGTTGCTTGAGGACAAGCAAAATCGAGAAGGGAGGATTGTAATGTTCCTTTCCAAATTATCACTCCAAGAGATTGATGTGGTATCCTAAGTGATTCTCGTACACTGTATTCAGTGGAAATAAAGGTGATTAATTGATTATTTAATGTCATCGGGGCGAAAAGGAAATCTTTTTAAAAACTAACATTGAGTCATAAGTGAAAAGGTGTTTTAAGTGACTTTGAGCTTATAAAGTCACTTTAATTTATTGGGGAAATCTAGTATTCAGAGTTTTCCTCGATTTGGTATCACTCTCACAACCCATACTGAAATAATACTTTACCCCTAGATGGTCCATTCAACTATTGTGTCTCAACACATTTCAGGGAGAACCAAATAGCTCTGGATTCAAGTGGAATTTCACCCCTAACCATGACTCATCCAATGATTTTTCACCATCATTCGATTCATAACTCCACTTAGTTTCAACCAATATTCATCTTGGTCATCGATAGATCACCCAATTTTGCGTCCATAAGTAGCGACAATTTCCCCATGAAGACTCGCTCTTGCTATGGCTCTGGTGGGTTCCCTTAACAAAGTCACTACCTATAAGTCATCAATTCATTATTCAATAGGAATGTGGAAGAGATATCATTTTCTTCCCACTGCTTGGTAGATTATGGTTTCATGTTCTATTTCACTCCCCGATGGTAGTTCTTTTCATCTTTCCCTCACGGTACTACTTCGCTATCGATCACCTAGGAGTATTTAGCCTTTAAAGGTGTTCCTTGTTGAATCGCACAGGATTCAACATTCCCCATGCTACTCGAGTTAGAGAATAATCCAATGATGCTTTTGGATACGGGACTCTCACCATCTAGGGTGCACGACTCAACCACTTCTCCTAGCAGCACAAATATTATATTGTGCTCTCCCTGATCTAAATTTATGAGAGGAATGAAATGAATAACAGACTGAATACAATAACACAGATATATCGAGAAAAACAATAGATATCCAGTGAACAATAACTTCTATTGAATAAATAAAATAGGTTGAAACTGTAAAATTGCAGAACTAAAAACAACTTCTTGAATGGTGGGAGTTATCTCTGATAAGAGATGTGGTTGCTATGTGCATTTGTCTGAGAAAACTTATTACAATGAGGCTTCAGAGGCCCTTTTAACATTACTCATGAATGCCAAAACCCTAGACATCCAAAAACCTAACCCTATGAGATGAAACGCCAAAATTTATGCGAGCCCCGATGGGTAAGTTGGTACCTCAACTTATCAGGGTCGTAACTTTTTCACATGACCTTTGTTTTAGGCGCGTGATAACCCGTTGGAAAGGTATTTTCGAGAAATACACATTGTGTTTTTAAAATTTGACTTTGTCTTTAGTTCGACTGTGGCAAGCCAAAAAAACATTGTTTATGGCCCCAAAACATCCCTGGAAGTACAAAACGATGTACCAATAATAAAACATCCAAAATAAGCCAGTTGGATTAGGTAGGCAGCCATCAATATCCACATAGAAGGTGTGTAGGGCTTCAGACATCCCCAGAAGTGTAGAGCCCACAATTACAAAGAATTATAGAAGAATGTGTTGAACTAAAAAATGTCAAGAGTAGCTAGTTGGAATAGGTGGGTGGCCACCAATATCCACCTGGATCACTCCACTTGGAAGTTGTGTAGGGATTTAGACAACCCCGGAAGTGTAGAACCCACAATTATAAAGAATTAAAGAAGAACATGTTGAACTAAAATTTTTCAAGAGGAGCTAGTTGGAATAGGTGGGTGGTTACCAATATCCACCTAGATTACGTTGAGTTCCCCCATCAGGTGAGGAAAATTTTATTGAATTTGGCCCTGGGTGAGCCACTTTCCTTGGTGTAGGAGTTTCCCTGCCTTGAAAACCCGATAAATATGGATCCTCTATTGGCGAGTTCCCTTGACCTATGTGTCCACTATCTGATCCATGGATGCATGTTACATGTAGTCAGGGTTTAGCTCTATTGGTGTCAGGTGTTATGCGATCACTGAGGTGTCCAATAATGGTGTAAAATATGACTGAAGGAGGTCCACATTGAACACTAGGTGCAATCCAAGGAAGGGTGGACTGTTGAGCTCAAAAGCATTAATACCCACATCCTTGGTGATAATGTAATGCCCATAGAGAAGTGGGCGTAGCTTCTGATGGGGCCCTGTAAGGTGCTCTTTATGAAAATGTAACTAGACCTTGTCTCCCACTTGAAACTTGTGTGTTACTTGGTGTTGATCATGGCGCTTCTTGTACTTAGCATTGAATTTCTGTAAAATCTCACAGACATGTTGGAGGATGTGATAAATCTTCTCAATGAATATGGTGGATTTGTCGACCTCAGACTAAACACGGGAGGAATATGTTTGTTTTGTTGCAAGAGGTAGTGCAACATAAATGGGACCCAAGGGTTGGAATCCCATCCCCACCTGAAAGGGGCTATGGCCAGTGGAGCTATGGAGATCCATGTTGTAGTTGTGTTGAACATAGGGAAGACTCTCATCCCATCTACACAGATTCTTAGAGTTATACATGCACAGGATGTGCACAATCATCTGATTGGGAACCTCTGTTTGGCCATCGGTTTGAGGGTGGAAGGAAATGGATTTAGTGAGCTTGGTGTCCAACAGTGACCAAAGACTCAACCAAAATGTGTTGAGGAGCCTATTTTATTGCTAATATATGATGGTCTATGGTATCCCAAAATGGACCCACACTCATTCAAAGAAAATCTTGGCAGTATCTTCCATTGTGATGCTCTTCTTGCAGGTTGTGAGAATGGCCATCTTCCAAAACCAATCAACCACCACAAATACACAAGCATTGCCTTGCTTGGTGGATGGAAGGCTAGACATGTAATCCATCAATATGGATTCCCAAGGCCTCTCATGAGTAGGAAGAGGGGTGTATAAGCCTTCCTTCTTGATGGTTGGCTTGGCAATGGCATAGGAAGTGAAAGATTTGATATACTTGTTGATGTCCTGTCGAAGTTTTGGCCAATAAAAATGTTTTTGTAGAACGAGCACAATTTTCTCCATGCCAAAATTTCCTTCCATCCGACAGTAGTGAACCTCCCATATCATATTTTCACGCTTGCTTACAAGAACATAGAGATGGCCCAAATGGCATAACAGTTTGTCCTGAATGTGAAAATCAGTGTCATTCGTGCCTATACCCAAGAGATGATAGGTGGTGGAAAAGTTTGAATCTTGTTGATAAATTTGGGGCCACTCAGATGCCTCATGCCCACAGGAATGGAGCATGATGGTGAGTGCAACCACGGGAGGTCGAATGAGGTAGTCAACGACATGATTTGTGCTACTTGTCTTATATGTGACACTGAGATGGAACTGTTGCAGGTAGGTGGGCCACTTTTGATGGCAGTCATTCTGCAACTTCCCCTATGTCTTTATGAAATCCAGAGGCTTGTGATCAGTGTGGATGATTGCCTCCTTTCCCAGAATGTAATGTTTCCATTGAAGACATGATTTTACAATGCAATACATTTCCTTTTCATAGGTGGGTTATTTTCGGACAATATCTAAGAGTGTGACACTATGGTATGCTATCGGATGATCGTTCTGAGTGAGAAATGTGCCTACAACATAGTCGGATGCATCATTCTCAATCTCTAATGGTTGATGCAGATGGAGTAAGGAGAGTACTGGAGCTAAGCACAAGCGATGCTTCATATCATCAAATTCTCATTGTTGTGCCTTCCCCCACGTGAACTTTTCCCTGCCAGTGCCCTTGGTCACTTTGTTGAGGGCCCATGCAATACAGAAGAATCCCAACCCGAACCATTGGTAGAAGTTGGCAAGTCCCAAGAAACTTTGAAGCTTGGTTAGTGTGGTTGAGGATGGCTAGTCACAAATGACTTGGATCTTAGCTAGATCCACATGTACCCCATGCTCATCAACAATGTAGCCCAAGTATTGGACCTTGTTCATGCCAAAGGATCATTTTTCCAAGTTATCATATAGCTTGTGCTACCGTAGAGTGCTCAAAACCTATTGAATATGTTGCATGTGATCCTCCCAAGTTTTATTGAAGATGAGGATGTCATCCAAATATACCACCACAAAATAGTTGGTGAAGGGTCTCAATACATCATTCATCAACCTCATGAAAGTGGTTGGTGCATTTGTTAAACCAAAGGGAATGACCGGCCATTCGAAGAGACCTTCTTTAGATTTGAAATTTGTCTTCCATACATTAGTTGGCTCAATGGGAACTTGGTGGTAGCCAAATTTTAGGTCAATCTTGTTGAAGAACTTTTCCCCCTTGATTTGGTCAAGAAGGTCATCAATTCAGGGAATTGGGTATCAGTTCCTAACTGTGATTTTGTTTAATGCTCTATAATCAATACAGAGCTGCCAGGTCCTGTCTTTCTTCTGCACTTGTACAATTGGGCTTTCACAAGGGGAGGATTTGAGTTTAATTTTCCCCTTTTGAAGAAGCTCTTGGATCTGATGCTTGATTTCATCATTTTCCATCAACAAGCGATGGTAGACTAGTCCATTAGGCAAAGGTGCACAGAGGGTTAGATCAATTGGATTCTTGACTTGGTAGTGCATCAGTACCCTGGTGGGTGAGGAGAAGATGTCTTTGTACTCTTCCATGATCCCGTCCACTTGCTTCTGTTGCAAAGAGAGGCTTTTTGTAGAGGCCACAAATGTGGCAGTGACCTTCTTCTCACTGTGAGAATGGATCACAAAGAAGACAAACTTCTCGGTATGTGAAATGGCCTTACCACATTACTTAGCAAAGATTAAAGAAATAGCGGTAGGAGACGCTACCTCTAGTATCATGTACAATTGTCTACTCAAAGTAATAATAACATTGTGAGGTCTAGACTCATACACAACATGTCACTTCCACACATATGGTTGTCCTAAAATAACATCACAAAATTCAAGGGGAGAAATATCACACAATACCTTGTCTTTGAAGGGATTGATGTTGTAGGGAAGATAGAACTGTTGGCTGACGCGAAGATCTCTTTCTTGGAAAAGCCAACCGATGGTGTAGGGTTGTGGGTGTGGTTTCATTGGTAGGTCCAACCACTTGAAGATATTTTTTGAGATCAGGTTCTTCTGACTTCTTCTATCGATAATGAAATGAAGCGGAGCCCCCTTTACCCACATCTGTGAGTTAAACATGTGTTCCCCTTCCTTTGGTTCTTCTGGTTCGCTTGGCTGGACTTTGGTGGGTGATATTGGCACTGGGTTCGACATCAATAATCTACTTCCCTCCTTCTGGATTTGATTCAAATTTAGAATATTCCTCTGACTTGTAAGCTTTCATCTTGTCCACCAACGACTTCTTGGAGCGATGTTCTTCGGTGTTGTGCCAAGGGATTTTATGGTATTCACATGATTTTCCTGTGTCCTTCTTCGAATTCTCATTACCCTTCTTGTGTTGCAGTTTGGACTGGTTGTCTAGAGAGTGGCCATGTTTTCTTTGTCCCTTGTTTTGTGTGTTGGGGCCATGTTTTCCTTGCTTTGGTTGCGATGATTTTGCAGATCCAAAATCTCACCTCTTCTGCTTAAATTTTTGCTCGATCTTGACATCATATCTATAAGTCGTACCCAATGTGCGATGTCCAGAAACTCCATTTTTGTTTGAATGTATCTATGAATATAGTCCTAGTATTTGATCACCAAGTGTCATTCAAAGTATTTGATACCCAATTTGGTGTGTAGGGTATGGAAAATATTGGTGAAATATGGTACTGTCTGGTCCCTTTCCTAACGCAGTGTAGTCCATCATGTGTATTGGTCCTCGTATATTCCATTTTTCTTTAATGGAATCCCTGAAGGAATTCCATGTGGGGGTGGCCACAAATATTGTAGATTCCTCTATGGACCTTTTCTCAGAGTAAGTATCCCACCAGTCCTTAACATGGGGGATGGCCTCGAGGAGTGAAAAAGTTATATTTTCCCTATCGGAAAAATTGTGGACCGAAAAATACCCTTCGAGAGGATTCAACCATTTATCGACAACATCCACATCTATCAGTCCTTCAAATAATGGAAAATCAAAATTTACCTATACCTTGAAGGGGGTTGCATGGCCTCTTAATGAAGATGTGTCTCCTATGGGAAGCTATCGAAGGATTTGTGCAAAGTTGTCCATCATTTTGTTCCTTTGTCGTGCAAGGGCTTCCTCGAGCAAAATTTTAAAAGAATCTCTTGCTCCATCATATTTATTTTCACCCCCCATGGGTTTTTGTCGGGCTCAACATGACAGATCTTGCAAAGGCTCGACTGGTTTGAGTCCCAACTTCTTGTACCCAGATATTGTCGAGGACATGCACGAATAAAAATAAATGAAGAGCAAACCGCTCTGATATCATTGATCTGTATTTATGATTGGAACGAAATGAATAACAAACTAAATAAAATAACACAGAGATATGGAGAACAACAACAGATATCCAGTAAACAATAACTTCTATTGAATAAATAAAATAGGATAAAACTGTAAAATTCCATAATAGAAAACAACTTGCTCGAATGGTGGTAGTTATCTCTGAGAAGAGATGTGTCTTCTATGTGCATCTGTCTGATCATAATGATTACAATGACTCTCTAGAGGAATTTTTAACATTACTCATGAATTCCAAAACCCTAGACATCAAAAAACTTAACCCTAGGAGATGAAACGCCAAAATTTATGTGGGCCTCGATGGGTAAGTTGGTACCTCAACTTCCCGGGGTCGTAACTTTTTCATATGGCCTCTATTTTAGGCACATGATAGCCCATTGAAAAGGTCTTTTCGAGAAACTACACATTATGTCGTCAAACTCTGATTTTGTCTATAGTTTGAATGTGACAAGCAAAAAAAACATTCTTTAGGGCCCCTGGAAGTACAGAAAGATGTACTGACATGAAAACATCCAAAATAATCTAGTTGGATTAGGTGGGAGGCCACCAATCTCCACCTGGAAGATGTGTAGGGATTTAGACAACCCCATAAGTGTAGAACCCACAATCAAAAAGAATTACAGAAGAATGTGTTGAACTAAAAAATGTCAAGAGGAACCAGTTGGAATAGGTGGGTGGCCACCAATATCCACCTGGAAGATGTGTAGGGATTCAGACAACCCTGGAAGTGTAAAACCCACAATTACAAAGAATTAAAAAAGAACGTGTTGAACTTAAAACTGTCAAGAGGATCCAGTTGAAATAGGTGGGTGGCCACCAATATCCGCCTAGATCACTCCCACAACCTCATTTTCATGGTTTAGGTTGCTACCATTTCACTCGTTGCTACTACGAGAATCACTTTTTATTTCTATTCCTATGGATACTAAGATGTTTCTATTCATTGGTTTGTCTCTTTCATGTCCATGGATTCAACAAAAATTAAAAAGGGTAACCTATTCAGGAATCTCTGGATCTATGCTCATTTTCAACTCCCCAAAGAATTTTGTTGCTTACCATGCCCTTCCTCATCTCCAGGTGCCTAGGTATCCACCGTAATCCATTACTCATTTGAATCTCATCATTCAAGGCTATACCATCCTAAGGTGCTACTAAATGGAAGGATCTTATCAACATCCATGAATGATAAATCATCAATCAAACTTCTAGATATGAATAATTTTGTGCTATCATATACCATTGTATTGGCTAAGATCACGGGCTAGAGATAAGCAGACTCAAACCATTGATATCCACCACAGGATAAACCACAGTCTCTCAGGCCTCCCCAATTGATTCTACCATAAAGGACAACAATAGAAAATAACTCCCCTCTGAACACAACTCACAACTTTCATTTTATTTTTCTCTCTAAAGAGAAACTCTTCCCAAAAGGTGTTGAATTGAAATCACATTTTGGGGATTCTTGTAGTTTTGAGCTATCCAGCTACAAGAGAAATAGGATAGGAATGGAGAGGTCTTCCCTTTTTCCGCACAAATGTTTTTTCTTATGAATGATTTATCTTCTCCGAACCGCCCTTTCCAACAGAAGAATATAGCTAATGCATTCCTCCTTGAATTAGGGTGGGTATATGGTCGGTTTGTGACCCCCAGATTCCTTTGACATCCTTGGGGTGATCTTGTAGTTCCTATGGGGTGGAGATGATAGATTCGTTCCATGGCATTTTTTTTCCTTTTACCACATTTTACTCAAAGAGTTGAAGGGATATAGTACATCAAGTTGTTCATAAGGGCAAACTTGATCCTCTTCCCCAGGGATCCCACATGAGGTAACCCTAGGAGAGTCATCGACTCCAACTATTGGGCATCTAAGATCCATAATATATCTAACCGACTACCCACTCTACCTTTTCTAAGTTCTTGACATCCCATCTTACTTTGTCTCCGTAGAGTTTTTCAGTGGCATGTTTCAGTCCTATTCCCCATTACTGAGAAAATGTAATCCATCGATTTGGGTAAAATATATTTTTATCCCTAGTTCTTAGGGATAACAAAGGAGATGATTTCTTGAGGCCCTCAAGTTGTAGACATGGAGTACTGAGAGACAGCTTGACCAATAGTGTCCAGATGGACAAACAAAGACCCACCTCGCCACAAAAGTTCCTAGTTCATCATGAAGGTATCTGCCAAATCATATTTCTTCTGGAAGATATTAGGTATTGCTCCATGAAGTACAATCCATGTATTATGGTGATTGTCATTTCAATATTTGAGGCATTTGAGTTTGTTTCATTCTAAAATTCTTTTGATTATGTAACTTCTTCTTGGAAATTATGCTCTTTGCCTTGTTTCACTTGGTGGTTGACATTGCACCCTAGTAGGTGGGTTACCCTTAGGGATAGGTATTTTACTATGAGGTCCTCTTGATGATTCATTGTGCCATTCCCGACCATACTTGCCACTTTCCACATTTCATCCCCTCATCTCCTTACCTTTTGGGATTTTCGGGTGTACTGACCCAAGGAGGGATTGTCCCTCATTTCATGGGAAGAAGGGGCTAAAGGACCAAATGCTTGTAGATGGAAAAAGATAAAATCCAATCATGAAACTTATAGATGCTCTCTTAGGGATCCCAAGGAAAATAAAATTTCTCTCATAATAAATTGATGGGACCCATGAAAATAACTAATACAAAATGCAAACCAAAGTGGAGCATGTGTGGGCATTGTTTTTCATGCTTAGGTAGAAGCCCCACACATTGTATTCAACTTGGGGAAGCATGATGGGACCAAGGTAAAGTCAAGGTGGGAATTTTTTTTAATACTTAGGTAGAACCACACCTTGGCTTCAACTTGGAAACATCTTAAAGAAACAAAAGACAATAAATGGGCTTGGAAAAAGGTTGCATTGAAAATGAAGGCGCAACACACCCTCTACAAAGGCACCCATAAATGAGATACTACGATCCCTTGTATGTCATGAAATCCATGTGAAAGAGTCTTACTCCCATCTATGTCACTTAATCCACATGTTTTAGAGAGAGGTTCACTAGGGAAACACTCCTAAAATTGAGGAACGATTCACCCAATAGGTCGCTTGTCAACCCTCCCATTCCTAAACATGGAAAATTGCATAAGGTCTTTAAGAACTTGTTTATTTTGAAGAGGTGGTTTGGATGTACATGATTAGATGGTTCTTTTACTGATTTGATTTACTTATCATGATGCATTTGACTTGAGATCTTTGGAGGGCGCATTCATTATCTTTGCAGGACCTAGTTCGTGGACAGATTTGGAAGAACAAGCCTAGGTTACGCCTCCTTAGGGTTTGAAGCCCATAGGTTGGATGTCATGGCCCACACACCATATGGTGATTCTATCCTTTGGAGTCCTTAGCAGATACCATGGAGGACATAACCCATCCCTTATCCAGCCCAATGATTTTTTCTTGAGGATAAAACATCACTTTTGAGGCGCTTGATGTCACCTTAGGGATAGGGTTGTGGTGGTGGTGGTGTTGTTGCTTGAAAATTGGCACATATTAATGGGAGAAGGCTTGGCTTGGAAGAGGGAGACCTAGTGCATGAGAGGGAGGCCCTAGAAGTCCCAACGACTTCCTCTCTCCACTCCAACGATTTGCAAGAAGTGTGCAAGATACCAAATATAAAAAATATGCAGAACATAAATAAAATGCTAGAAATGGCAGAATAATAGTAAAATATCCAGCATAATCTCCATAATAACACAGAAATGATATAAGAATAGAAATAGAAATAGCACTTTGATTCAGAAAGCAATGTTCATAGGCCTCTTCGAGGGGGCAACCTCCAATCGAGCAGTGCTCTGTTACAATAATCTCCAAGATAGGGTTTTCATGCCCTTGACCCTTATTTATACAAAATGTCTATCAAGAGAAGCATGTAGAGGAAGATCCTTGTAGAAGCGGAAGCTTCTATTAGGTCTTCTTACATCTTCCTTATTCTATTTTATTGAAAGGCCTTATTAATATTAACCTTTATTACATCCGAATATATTAATCTACCTATGTGCGGGTTAGGACCCTAACATGTCCGCCCCCTTAAAAACAGCCTTGTCCTCGAGGCTTGAGATGAGGAAACTACTGCAGAATGGTAGCTGGTTCCCAAGTGGCATCTGCTGGATTCGTATCTTTCCACTGGACTAGCACTTCCTTCATGGTTCGCTAACGCAGGCGACGCTCACGCTGGTCCAAAATTGCTTCTGGCTGTAGCTAAATGGATCCTTCTTCAGCTAACTCAGGAAGTTTGGTTTGAATTTGGCACCGAGTTCCAATCACCTTCTTTAAGCATGAAACATGGAAAACTGGATGTAGCTTCGACTGA
>WSFP011317008.1:0-41879 GCA_009831015.1 Picea engelmannii | reverse complement strand
GTAATAAAAGAGAGTCCCTTGATTGAATACATTAACTTCTTAAACAATAAAATAAGTCTTCTTATCTTTCATCTCTGGGAATACCTTGAATGAATCATTGATCACTTTGAATGAAGCATATATAAATAATAATAATAATAATAATATATACATAATAATAATAATAATACATATGTTATTTCTCTGAGCATTGAGTTTTTTTATTCATGTTTCTTACTCCAAATCTAAGTCTCGTATAATGTTCTTATATTTCATTTAGATGTTTACAATGTAAGATGAATTAAAGATGATTCCAATTTGTCTAAGTCTTTGCAAAGGTCTTAGTAAGTTATTATCTTTATTCAAGTTCGGTGGAGGCAGCTGGATGGTAAAGTCATTCTTGCAACGAAGGTCAGGTCTTGTGCTCAAACTCGAGCAAGGAAGTGGTCTAGTTATGGAAAAAATCTTAACTGGGACAAGCCCACATACCTTTTTCTTACAAAATGGCAACTTGGGAAGGAGTGCTCAACAAGCTACAGGAGAGGGTGAAAAACTGAACGTACAGATCCCTCAACCCTGCAGGGAGATTTGTACTAACCAAGACGGTTCTACAAGAAAATCCAACCTATATGATGTCTATATTTCCCACCCCCAAAGGAATACTACAAAAAATAAGGACCATCCAAAGGGACTTCCTATGGCGAGGAGCGGAAACTAAGAAAAAATGGGCCCTGGTGGCTTGGGAGAAGGTTTGCAAGCCAAAATGCAAAGGAGGATTGGGGCTACAAGACCCACAAGTAACCAACGAAGCCTATGGGGTGAAACTCTGGTGGCAATGGGTTAAAGAAACTTCTACCCCGTGGGCAACCCTCTGGATGGCCAAGTATGCCCCGGACATAAACGACTAGGACTGAATTCGTTTTATGGGCACTAGGGAGGGATCAACCATCTGGAACCTAGCTTGGTGCAACAAAACCTGGGTTTAGACACATAGCTTCTGGGAAGTAAGGAATGGTAAAACAACCAGATTCTGGGAGGATGCTTGGCAACAGGAACCTAAAATGGGAAATCCGGACAGAGAGGAACTCCAACAGGACATGATCGTGCAAGGCAAAACCAAATTCCACCACTATTGGAAGAAAGAAATAGATCGAAACAGATGGAGAATCTGGGACAATATCAATTCCCAAACTAGAGATTGGACCACAACAATTGCGAAAGAGGTGGAGGAGGAATTGGGGAAAAGGAAAATTGCAGTCTCAGAAGAAGAAGACCAATTAAGACGGGGGTGGAAAAATGGCAGGGAATTCAACTTGAAGGAAGCCTAACATTGCATCGTGGACCAAGACCAAGAAGACCTAGCGCAACTATGGGATAAGCTCTGAAGAATCTCCCAGTGGCCAAAAATAAAAAATAAAAAATTGTTAGTACTTCACAACCAAATTCTAACCTGGGAAAACCTAAGGAAAAGGGGCTTCATAGGCCTATCATGGTGCCACCTCTGTCAAGCTAATGAAGAAAAAATGAATCATCTCCTCGATGAATGTACTTACACAACAGATATCTGGGATTGGACAACAGGTATTTTTCGACAGTCCAATATGACCCGAGGTAACATCTGCACAACCATCAACAACTTGAATGAGAGTTACAGCGAAAATGAAGAGGTGAATCTATGTTGGACTCTCATTCCAGGGATGATCATATGGACAATATGGAAAGAAAGGAACTGGCACATCTTCAAGAACGAAATCCTTCCAGAAGGGAAAATCAAAGAAAAAATAATCTCCATGACAAGAGAAACGTGGCAGAGCCACAACTGCCCGAATGGGAAAGCGCAACTTGCAGGTTGGGACTATAGAGTTCTAGAATATTTTCACCTAAAATACTAGCACAACCACACACAAATAGGACAACCACCGCAACTCCAAATAGGTGAGCGCAACTGGAATCCCCCTCCAGCAGGGTCCCTCAAGTTGAGTTTCGACGGGGCGGAAAAAGGAAACCCAGGTATGATAGGAATGGGTGGGGTTATTAGGGATAGTGGAGGCAACATAATCTAGATGTACGCTGAGAGTATGGGAAATTCAACTAACAACGCAGGGGAATTTGGAGCCCTGGAGATCGGCCTCAAGATTCTAAGACGTGAAAGGATGAAAAACACTATCGTGGAAGGTGACTCCACTCTGGTAATCAACATGGTGAAGAGACTCCAAAATGGCACCAGAGTGGGAAAATTTTAGAGACACTGGCACTTGGCACACTCCTTGCAAAAAATCCAGGAGCATCTGCAAAAGATAAACACAGTGGAGTTGCTTTGGGTACACAAGTCAGCGAATGGCCTGGCGGACAAACTCACTAATGAAGGGGTTAGCAAGGAAGGATCAGAGTTAGACACCACCTGGAGAAACATCCCAAATGGTCAATTCAGAACAGACTGCATACAACTAGCGACAAAAGATCGTGACGGCAGCTTAAGTACGAAAGGTCACATCGAGAGGAGCGGTCCAAGGCCAATAGGCCAGCACAATGAATCCAGGAAGAATATTCATGGCCAACACCTGATTACAAGTGACAATGCAGGATCAAACCACACAATAGATGGGGGTACGACATCAAGGTCACATCAATAGGAAAAATCGCAGGGTTAGTGCAGGGGAAAGTACAAATGGGACTCAGCAAGACGTGAATGACGTAGGACAAAAATTGTTACCATGCACCAGTACAGTCACACCTCTCCCAAGAACAAGTACAGGGAAGAGCAAAGTTGGTTACACAACGAGAAGGGGCAATGGCCGATGCAGGGATAATGGACAGATTTTCATGGTCACACATACCGAGACAAAGAAAAAGGACGGGAAGGACCACCTCTACGGGCAAACCATGATTGCAAGGATGAGTCTGCAGCAAGAGAATTTCCATAAGAGGCAAAGCACTAGGAATAGATGCAACCGGGTAAAGTGAAACAACAGAAGCCACCATAAAAACAAGTGCTTGGAAAGAAGGAACCCTTGGGTCGATAGGAACAGAAAAAGAATTCAAGGAAAGATCCGCCACAATCCAGCCAAGATGGTGCGTATGAAGAAAACGTGCATCAAAAGAAACACCCAGATGGAAGAAAATCGGACAAGCCATAGGAGGATTTCAAGGATGGAACAAGCGGCCCAAGACGCCAAGGGAACCTTCTAGGCACTGGTCAAACTGAAAGGAAAAGCGACCATCACAAGGTGGGAGAGGGAAATCACTGCCAAGCGCAAGGGAAAAGCCTGGGAGGAACTGAGCCAGGAAGCGGACTGGATAACGGACCCAGGTACCACGCAGTCCATCGAAACCCTCTACCATAAGATGGTAGATATGGAATGGAGGAAAAAGATGTTAATAGGCAAAGTGAGCACATAAAAGAAATATACCAGCTGGAAGGGTAATAAGGACCAAAAAAAAGTTCTAAAAGAAATCATGAGTCACCTCAGCAACCTGGAGGCTAGTACAAAACGAATTGCAAAGTACCAGAATAACCAAAAGGAGAAGTTGGAGCAAATGGCTGCCCAATTCCACTTATACTTGCGCTACGTCCATCATATGGACATCACACCAGCTGATGGGAATGGAGCACCAACTTGGATCAGGAAGACCCACACGGTGGCCTAGAAGGAGGAGAGCAAGGATAAGGCGAAAGATGGAAAGAAGAATCTCATAATCTTGGACTAGCGTTGGGTTAGCCAATGATCAGTGAATGTTACTGGGTCAGTCTTAATTGTTGTCTTGTGTTTTTTATGTTTCTGTTATGATTAGCTTGTCAAAAACTGGATATGTTGGGACTGGACCGGTTTCCCAATGTGGCGGTCTAGCCATGCCCCTCTGCTATCTCAAAGAATGCAACTCTGGAACCCCTGGGCTGGTTTCCTTTTTGGTAGACCAAGGATTTCCACTTTTTGTATATTAGTCCTTTTTAGTAATACATATACTCACACTCACTTACAAAAAAAAAAAAAAATTATTATCTTTATTCGATTTGATCCTTTCACCATTGATATTTTTACTTAAGTTAATTTATTAATAATTTAAAAAAAATGTTGAATCTGTTGTTCTTAAGTTTTTTATTAGTCCCTGTCGAAGGTGTATACAGACTATAGTGATCGATAATTCGTTGACTTTATATTAGTTCGTGGTTTGAATACAATTTTTTTCATTCTTTATATTGTTCGAACTACAGAACTAAAAATATGATTTTTTATATAATAAAAAATCCCATATATGTCATGATGTCACTGAATAATAGATTTGAGGTCTTATTGCCAGCTTCGCTATTCCCAATGCATTATATGTTGCCATATCCAAAGTTTTTAACATCTATGGTATTTTTGAATTTGTGGTATTCATACTGAAATGTTTAGGTATCCAAACTTTTTAGCGATTGATAATTCGTTGACTTTATATTTGTTTTTCGTTTGACTACAAATGTTTGCATAATTTTTATTGTTCGAACTACAGAACAAAAAACATTATTTTATTTTTTTAATATACAATCAAAAAAATCCATATATGTCATGATCTCGTTGCATAAAAGAATTGAGGTCTTATTGCCAGCTTCGCTATTCCCAATGATTTATATGTTGGCATATCCAAAGTTTTTATCATCTAAGGTGTTTTTGAATTTGTACTATTCATATTGAAATGCTTGGATATCCAAAGCTTTGAGCATGGATAGTCATTTTTCATATTACTTTGTCATTTGACTAAATGTTTTTAGCATAGTCTCGAGTGTTCGAACTATTGTTTCATTATTCTTATTCTTATTCTTATTATTTTATTTTTTAATTTTTTATTATTTTTGTTATTATTTTTTATTTTTTCTAGTTTTCTTTATTGTTGCTTGGTTCGAGATTCTTTTTCATTGTTGCATACATATTCTTAAATGTTTTCATAGCACGACGCCCTTCAACAGTTCTGACAGCCTTAATTGTTTACCTAACAGGACTCGCAGCCTTGAATGTTTATTCTACAGCCGTGTTACAATACATTTTACTTCCATTTTTTTGATACAACATTGTCTGCAGTGAATTTGGGCAATGTTGTTTTTCACCGGCATTACTGCTTCACTGGTTGATGTTTTTTCGTTGGTTGGTTCAATGATGGTTGTTATTGCTTGATTCAACTTTGCAAAGTTGAGGTCCTGCAACTCCAGTTGGACCTCTTTGTGGTTGTTCACTGGTTTGTTGTTCTTCAACTTTGCAAGCAGTTGGACCTATTGTTGAGGTTTGCAGGTTTCCGAGCTACGCTTTTGTCATCCCTCATTGACGGGTAAGTTTGTGTTCCATGGTTTCGTTGCTATTCCTTGTTTGTTGCTTGCTATTTGCAACTTTAAAGGAAGTATTTTCAATACTAGGTGTCCCTGCCTCGCAACCCTGTTGCAGAACATCTTTCTTTGTCGCTGCTACACCCAAAAAAATTTCCTTGTTCTTGAACGTCAATGTTCTATACAGAACCCTCCTTTGTCGCAACAGTGGTGAAATATAAAAAAGAAAACTCCCCATTTTTCCTTTTCCTATAAACCATACATTTGGAGTGTTTTTTTCGTAATGTTCTCCTCATATTATCTATTCCTGGAAACCATATGTTTCCTTAGTCTGTTTTTTTTCAAACGTCTTGTTCTTCTTTGAATGTCGATGCTAGACACAGAACCCAGATCTGTCATAGTTACAATGAGATATAAAAAAAGAAAACCGGATGTTCTCCTCTTATTTTTTGTTCCTGGCAAACCATTCCTTTGGTGCATTTTTTCCAGTATGTTCCCTTCCAATCACATATGCCAACTTCCGCTTTTTGGATATCATGCCATACCTGTTTCCAAAATAGCAATGCAAAGGGTTTTAGAAAATGAGTTCGGAGTTGTCACAGGGGGAAAGCATTTGCCAGGGTAAAATTCATCCACCTGTTGCCTTTGTCATGTGCTTTGTGTCTTGCAAAGCATCTTTTGCCTCTAAAAATCTTGTAGGATGCACGCCAAGAATAGGTTAAAAAATGTTACACGTTGAATACTCGGTCTTTGTGCTCAGCAAATTTATAGTGTTATTTATTTTGTTTGGTTCATTGTTCATTGTACGTCTATTTTCTTGTCATATGCTGTAGCAGCTAGGGAGGATTGAATTTGACAAGAAGAAGGTTGAAGGATAGATAGCAGAATTGGTATGCAGTTTCGCACTTGTAATTTTCTATTTGTCTTTTTCTTTTGTTTTTTTTTTCTCTCTTATTTTCTTTTCTTTTCTTTGTTTGCATATAGAATGAATATAGGTAAGAAACATCTTGAAAATCATAGTTTAAGATATGAAACAAGTAATAGATGTTGAGTCCTACGAAATAGATACAGATTCCATTGTCCATGACAACATCAACTAGGTATTGCATACCAATGGTCTTTTTAGATTGGATGCATTCTCGTATATTGTATGGGATTGCCTTTTCGATGCATTTCAAGTTCTATTGCATTTCCGTTATTCCTTGACCAACCTGCATAATGGATTGATATATTATTTCTTGGGTTGTTTAAAAAATGGCGATGTTGAGGCATTGAAGTCGTATGAATACGAATTGGCATCTGACCTTATTTGGGAGTTGCATGGAATACATGATGTCACTACGTATTTTTCAAAGATGTAGTTGTCTGTGTATGCAATTCTGCCTGCAGATGAGAGGGGACTTTGGGGAGATACATTTTTTATACAGTGGTTGTCTAAGTGGCTCAATATATCAATTGGAATGTAGTCATTGACAAGAAAAACAATATATCTACTATTTAACAGAACTGCATCCAACGATCCATATTGCATCTTGTTCCATGATGCCAATCCTGTCAGTGGTCATTATGAACCACTAGTGTATAGAGAATTATCCATATGCAATCTTGGAGGACCTCATATTTACTTGTCCCTCATTTGCAAAGACCTTGAATCGCAATGGAAATGAATTATGCATCGTGTACAGTGCTATGGCTTGCAGATAGAAACAACTATTTCATTTAGTTGTGGAGATAGTTTGTTCAATGCAATTTGCTATTTGGTAGCAAAAGATTTCGATGTGCAGTCCTTGCGGCTTTACACTATACAATCCTTTTGCAATGTAATTATAGGTGGCAGTCAACAGGATTTTAGCTGTTTGCATCAATACCTTTCACCATATCTCCTAGAAAATATGCTGACAATTGGAATTTGGCAAGAATACCTTGTAAACATGGCACTGCCATATGAAAAAGGAAATGTGGAGGGTGGAAGATTCTATTTGAAATGGATATCTGTCATATTCAGAGTAAATATCTAGTTTTGGTCGACTCTACCAGATGGCAGTGTCCATTCCTGGTCTACTGATTCAAACTATGGTCAAATAATTGACATCATCTCACTAAAAACAGATACTCTACATATCCATTATCAACCTTTGATGGGAATTTCCACTAGTTTAGGGTCCATTGTCCATGCCACCCAAACTACATTGAATGTGCATACCTGTAACATGCTATTTAATGAGAATGAAACCCGTCCCAGTTTTGATGGGGCCATACAGGGCTTAAACAAAAAACGTAGACTAACTTACCACAACTTGAAAAAGGTCATCCGTGAAACTCATCCCAGTTGTGATCAGGCCATAGAGGGATTGAACAAAAAACACATACTAGCTTATCACAACTTGAAAAAGGTCATACGTGAGAGGAAAAAATACATTGATGGTATGGGAAATAATACCGTTTCAAGGTCCAATGTCAAAGCCAGCCAAACCACATCAAATTTTCATAAGCATCTTATGCTATTTAATCAAAATGAAACTCATCCTAGTTGCCATGAGGTCATATTTCCCTTGAACAAAAAACGTAGACTAAGTTATCACAACTTTAAAAAGGTCATATGTGAGAGAAAAAAATACATTACTACGCTTCCTTCTAGACAAAAACTGACATATCACAAGCTAAATAAAATTGTTCATGCATAACACAAGAGAAACAGGTACGGTCACATATCTCACAATGGTGATGGCACTGTCTGAGAGGAAAAAATCACATTTTGCGTGATGGAACCAACAAAATGCACTACTACAAATGAAAACCAGCAACCACTTTCTACGCATACTTCTCTACGGAAGAAAGATGCAAGACATACATATGTGAAACAAATTAAAGACATTCCTTCAATTGCATGTGCAATTTGCGATCAATTGAATTTCACAAAAAACACTAAGTCCTTCACGCCCGATTTGGAGGAAGAATACCTTCGCTTGACAAAAAATGATAAAACATTTTCCAACGGCCAAATTTTTTTTAAATGCAAATGGTCGCTTGAAAAAACTTCAACAGTTTGCAATGCCTGACCAAATAAGATGTAATACACCAGTACTAGATGTAAGTGTGCTTACAGATCTTGAAGAGAGACTTGTGTCTCTGGGAATTCCATTTGCACAAATCATACCCTGGGGCTATAAACGACCCCATATGGGCTTAACAAGATAAATTATTAATGTGCACGTGCAACTAGATGTTGTGAAAAAAGTCTTGCCACAATTCATTAGTGATACACTGACAATTGTTGTGGCTCTCAAAAGACGCTTGCAATACAAGAATGCATATTAGACAGGTAAAGTGCGTGTGCATGTTGTCGTGAAATAATTAAAAGAATTATGTTCTAGGGCCCTGTACAAAGCACAAAACATTTGTATAAATGAGAACTGGAACAGTGTTCTCGGAGATGGGGATGACAGCTCTGCACAGACTCTCAAAACTGCAAGTGAATTTGATACAAGTGATGAATCGAAGACTGAAACACCTGCTGAGACATTGGTACATGGATTCACTGATTCACAGCACATTCGTGATTTGCAAGACAAGATTGTCAAAATTGCACCTGTTGAGGGACAACGTCCACTTGGAATATTCAAGGACAAATTTGCAGAGGAAATGAACTTCCCAACATTGTTCTATGGAGATCCACATCCCAGTGACATCACAAAACGATTCAGTTATCATAAAATACTTAGATGGGAGATGTTACATTCAAGCGGTGACTTCTCCTGTCACATAACAAATTTGTTCTTCAAAACAATGTGCATAATAATAGAGCAAGTTCTCTCTTGCATGTGGGTGCAAATAAGAAAAGGCCAGCTGCATACATAGATTTCAAAAACATTCACATCTCTCCTGACTATTTGCAACAAAACAAGAAAATTGTTTTTTCAATGATTCGACAATTGGGACCACCAACATTTTTCATCACATTTACAAGTACAGAGTATCATTGGGATCCATTGCTGGTTGTGGTATCTGACTTGCATAAGAACAAGAAACGTAAAAAACAAACGGATACACTGGAAAATGATAGCATTGACTACCTCATAAGAAAATACCCAGTGACATGTACTCGCTACTATAGACATAGAATAAATGCTTTGAGACAATTGATATGCCATGATGAAACGTTTTTCGGAAAAATATCGGACTACTTTTTTGTGATTGTATTCCAGAATAGGGGGAGTGAACATGACCATGCACTCTCGTGGATAGAGGGTGCACCGGTCTATGTTGCTGACAACAAATCACAGATCGAAAAATTTGTGGAAAAATACATAACATGCAACACAGATCATTTGGATCCAGAACTTGCCAAAGTTCATAGACATTATCATACAAAAGGTTGTAAAAAAATAAAAAAAAACTTGCATTGTAGATACAACTTCCCCATGCCGCCAATGAGCACAACAAGAATCATAGAGCCACTTAGTTTAGAGGACAATGATGTCGTTGATAAATCTAGATACTTGTTTGCATTTCTAGAACAATGAGACTTTGATGGGTTAATGAGCTTCGATGACTTCTGGACACATCTAAAACTAACAGAAGATGAGTACATCCAAGCCATACAATGTACGCTTAAACAACCAACAGTTTTCCTTAAATGCAAACTTGCCCATATCTGGAACAACAATGTCTCCAAGGAAATGTTAGTTATGTGGAATGCAAATACAGATGCGAAGTATGTCCTCAATGCATATGCTACAACATCATACTATACCTCGTATATGACAAAGGTTGACAAATCCATGACAAGTGCATTCAGAAGAATACAAAAAGAACATGAAAGAAGTCATATTGATGCTATACAAATGATATGCATTCTTGGTAATACATTAATTAGTCTTCAACAAATGTCTTCTCAACAAGCAATCCACATTTCACTTTCCCCTCCCCTCAATAGTAGTTCAAGAAAATGTGTCTTCATAAACACATCTCCACTTGAGAAACTCACATTTGTGCTTAAACCACCATCTTTGCTACAACAAGAGACTGAAAATTTAGAGGACGTGCGTTGTTGCTCTATTATTGATTATTACCTCTAGCATCCATCTCATATTAAGCATATCTTCTTAGTAGAATTTGTATCGCATTACAAAAAAAATGGTGCACCCATATCAAAAAGAAAAAAATCGTATGTGATACGGTTTGTCAAATACAACAAACATATTGACTATGAAAACTATTGTAGAGAAAAACTATTGTTATATGTTTCGTTCGATGAAAATGAAATCACATTAAAACATAACTTCCCTACATGGGAAGCTGTGTATGTTGCCTCTGAGACTATAGTGAAAATCAATGAATCTATATTTACTTACAATGTTAATCCAACATGGGGTGATCTAGAAAGTGCAGTTAATGAACTAGAAAACATTAACAATCTTGATCAGACATTCACAAACCGAAAAACAACTAGAACTCCCCGTGAGTCCTATGACTTGCAAGCATATTTGCCTCATCCTCGAGCATCCAGCATTGAAAAACATATCAATCTTGGTTTTCAAGTCACAAAACATCCTTTCCTTATTGAAAATAATGAATACCATAGAATCAGACGTCTTTTGAATCAAGAACAACAAATGATTCTAAAGGACATTGCGCTTAAAAAACACTTGAACATGCACACTCTTGTGGACTTGTTCCTTACAGGTGGAGTAGGAACAAGGAAGACATTCACAGCTAAATAATTATTCCAAATGCTTATACGAATCCATGATTCAAACAATTCTTCTGATCCTATGAAACCAGAGGGCTTAATAGTTGCATATACAGGAAACGTTGCATATAATGCAGGCGGAACAACAGTCCACTCTGCATTTTTGATGCCTTTTAACAAGTCACAGTTTCTTCCACTCAGCAAGGAAATGTTAGATACCTTGTCTAAGATTTATGACAAACTGCAACTTATCTTCATAGATGAGGCATCTTTGATTGGAAGTTGCTTCTTGTATTCCATTGACAACTGGCTAAGAAACATAAAACATGTGCACACGAAATACTTTGGAAACATTGACATGATATTATGTGGGGATCTTTACCAGGAACAACCCCTCCAAGATTCTTTGATATTTGAACAACCTACAGTCAACATGAAAACAGTGACCCATGACTTCAGGAAAGACAATATTAAATTCTTTGAATTGCATACTACAATGCACCAGACAGATGAAACATTTATTTCAATTCTGGATAGAATGCAGACAAACACCCAAACACATGATGACTTAACATATATCAATTCGAGGTGCATGTGACCTGCACCAACAGACCCAACCTTACCTTACCTGTTCTACACGAATAGGGATGTTGCAATGCATAACAGGTTCATGATATCGCTCATGCCTGGTGATGATATCATCATCAATTTAATTGACCTCGAAGAAGACAATTATGGAAATGTGCCATGTCATGAACATACAACCACTTTACCTTTGCAACTTGTCCTGAAAGTAGACATGTTGGTTGAAATATATGCCTACAACTATGATTCACAGGATGGTTTGGTCAATGGTGCAGATGGAATACTCAAAGGCTATACCAAAATAGAAAAAAATTATTTCCTCTGGATCAAGTTCTATGAACCGCATATAGGCCACCAACAAGCAAACAAGTTGGCTTATCTATATAATTCAAACACTGCAACCAATTGGACACATATCTTGCGAATATAAAAAACAGTATTGACATCAGCAAAGACAGGTCGACTGAAGATTCGAAAACAGTTTCCAATTAAACTTGCATGTGAACATGCAGTCCATGGATCGCAAGGACTAACACTTGATAGTGTTGCATTTGAGCCTGCTGGAATTCGAATGCATGGACTTGTATACACAACATTGTCCTATGTTAGAAGTATAGAATCCTTGTATTTGCTAAGTCCTCTTACAAAAGATAACTTCAAAGTAAAACACAAAGTTGATATTGAAATGCAATGCCTCAAGACTACCGCAAAGTGGCATCTGGAGTATGATTACCAATCCATACAAACAAACTCATATGTATCAATTCTCTCACTTAACACATGCAACTTACATGCACATATGGATGATATACTCAATGACTATGACATAATGCAATCTGATATTCTGTGCTTACAGGAAACATACATGGCATTGTGCATGGAAAACAAACAATTTCCAAATCACAGTTTCATATCGAGTTACATTAAACACGGGGTGATGATATTGGTAAAAAAACATGTAACAATTTTGGAGCATATACATTTCAAAGAAAATAGTGTTGAGATGGTGCTTGCAAAACTATTGTTCAATGGATCGGAAATTGCAATACTTAATCTCTATGCCTCTCCTCATGCAACATTGTCTAACATACTAAATGTTCTTTCCAATGCATTGGATCATTTGCATCTGAACGAAACCATTTTCATTGCAGGAGAATTAAATATTGACATGTTACAAAATAATGCCAAAAAAAAAAAAATTGGAAAAGCACATGTGCAAATATAGTTTCCTCTTTCTTTTAAACAACACAAGGAATGTACAAAACACACTTATTGACCATGTATGGTCGAATGTGCCCATTTATCGGTACAACGTATTTATCTTAAACACATACTGGTCTGGTCACAATACAATTGGTATTGCACTTGAATTATGAGAGACACATCAAACATATTGAAAAATCACATTTCTATGTGTCAAAGCATATATGTTTACCTTGTTGCAGAAAACCAAGTTATCCAACTTCTTAGTTTTTCCTGGTTTGTACACATACTGGTCTGATCATGATACAATTTGTATTGCACTTGAATTATGAAATATACATCAAACATATTGCAAAATCATATTTCTATGTTTCAAAGAATATTTGTCTATCTTGTTGCAGAAAACCATGCTATCCAACTGCTTAGTTTTACCTTCTCTATAATTGATTTTGGGCACAAACTTTTTTTACACAAAATTTTTATATATACACAATCATGGATGAACAAAAAAAAAACAAACAAACAAAAAACGGTATATTCTTCTAGCACTATCTGTTACTCTATTCCTTTTATTCTATTTTATTTACTCTATGTACATATTCCTCACTTTTTTCTTTACATGTGAACTTATGTTCATGTCCATTTTGTTTTGTTCTTTTTTTCATAGAATCAAAGTGAAGAATTGGACATGGCAAAGAAGTCTTAACCAAAAGTTTAGAAGAATCAATGCAAAGGTGCATATTTCTACCCGTGTTCCATATCCAATTGTTTTTCATTTACTTTGTCTATATTTGTTACACTAATTTCCAGCTCTGTTATTTTTTTCCTTGGATACTCCATATCTTCCTGTATATTAATTTTTCTTTATGTCAATTCTATTTTCTGTGTTGTTGTATTCAAATAAATTAATTTGTACTCATCTTTTTTTTCATGTGTTCCTACGTAGCAACTTGCTTTGATGTCCATTGTATTCTCTGTGTTGCTAGCTTGAAACAAGAACACAATCATTGGGCACAATGATGGATTGCAATGTGCCGCAACAAATACAGTGTGTATGCACAAGACTTCATTGGTATGGTTGCAAAAAAACTCTGATCTGAATACGTTCTCCAATTTGTCCAGCTATATGTTTTTGATCTGGATTTTATGAGCAGGACAAAATGAATACAGATTATTAACATTTTCTTAACACAAACTAGCATAGATACAGTAAAACTATTTTTCTATTCAATAACGAAATAAGCTGAAACTGTAAAATGCAGCGGAAACAAGCTTGCTGGAATGGTGGCGGCTTATCTCTGAGAAGAGATGTGACGGCAGCACGCGCTCGCACGAAGAAGGTTACAATGAGGCTCTAAATGAATTTTTACAATAAGAAAGAATGCCAAAAACCCTAGACATCCAAAAACCTAACCCTAGGAGATGAAGCGCCAAAAGTCATGTGGGCCCCGTTTGGGTAAGTTAGTACATCAACTTCCTGGGGTCGTAACTTTTGCATACGATCTTCGTTTTAGGTGTGTGATAGACCATTGGAAAGGTATAGTCGAGGAGATTCATTTTGGGGGCTCAATCATCCCTTTGGCTATCATTAAAGAGATCGATACCGAAAAACCTTCATTTAGGCCCTCAAAATGGCCCCGGAAGTTAAAACTGTTAAAAATAGTAAATTACCAAAAATGTCAGAAAACTGTTTTGAGCCAGTTGGAAAAGGTGGGTGGCCACCGATATCCATATGGATCAATACTCCCTCCTTAGGAAGAAATGGTCTCCATTGCATTGAATTCCCCCATTAGATGAGGAAATTTCTGTTGAATTTGGTCCCGGGTGAACCACTTGCCTTGGTGTAGGAGTTGCCCTGCTTTGACGACTCGATAAAGCTATATCCTTTGTTGTTGAGTGCCCTTGATCTGTCTGTCCACAATTTGATCATTGGATGCCTGTTGTATGCATTCAGGGTTGAGCTCTGTTGGTGTCAACTGTTTTGCTACTTCTTAGGTGTCCAATAATGGTGGGAAATAAGGGCAAAGGAGATCCACGTTGAACACTAGGTGCAGGCCAAGCAAAGAAGGAATGTTGAGCTCAAAATAATTATCCCCCATGGCCTTGGTGATAGTGTATGGTCCATAACGGAGTGGGTGAAGCTTCCGATGGGGTCTTGTAAGGCGTTTTTTCTGCAAGTGCAACCAAACTTTGTCGCCCACCAGAAACTTATGCGGCACCCGATGTTGATCATGGCGTTGTTTGTACTTGTCATTAGACTTATGTAGGCTATCTTGAACCTGTTGGTGGATGTGTTGGATCCCCTCAATGAACTGGTTGGCTTTGTTAGCTTCAGTTGGAGCAAGAGATGAGTCAGTCGAGGTGATCGCAAGGGGAAGTGAAACATCTATGGGACCCAATGGTTGGAATCCCAACCCCACTTGAAAGGGGTTGTGGCCGGTTGAGCTATGAAAGGATCGGTTGTAGCTATGTTGGACATAGGAAAGGCTCTCATCCCATGTGCGAGGGTTCTTTGAATTATACATGCGAAGGATATGCACAATCATTCAATTTACAACCTCAGTTTGGCCATCTTTCTGGGGGTGGAAGGTCATGGATTTGGTGAGCTTGGTGTCCAACAGTGACTAGAGGCTTGACCAAACTGTGCTGAGAAATCAACTATCCCAATCTGAGACAATGGTTTGTGGGATTCCAAAATGTACCCAAACTCATTCAAAGAAGAGCTTGGCAATTGCCTCTGTTGTTATGCTCTTCTTGCAGGCAACCAAACTCTCCATCTTAGAAAAGCGATCAACAACCACAAAAACACAGTCATTTCCCTGCTTGGTGGATGGGAGGCCCAACATGTAGTCCATTGAGATGGATTCCCATGGCCTGTCAGGAGTAGGAAGAGGGATGTACAGGCCCTGTTTCTTAGTGGTCGATTTGGCAATAACGCAGGCAGTGCAAGACCTTATATACTTGCTGACCTCCTGTCGAAGTTTCGTCCAGTAGAAATGTTTCTATAGCATCGCCAATATCTTTTCGACACCGAAGTGTCCTGCCACCCGACTATAGTGGGCTTCCTAGATCAACTTCACTCGCTCACTTGATGGAACACAGATATGGCCCAGACGACACAACAACCCATCCTGAAGATGGAAATTATCGACAACTGCATTTGCACCCAAACTTTGGTAGGTGGTGGCGAAGTCAGAGTCTATCTCATAGAGTTGGGGCCATCCAAATGTCTCATGGCCGCAAGATTCTAGCATGGTGGTGGCTGCCGCAACTGGCGGTCTGTTAATGCAATCAATGATGCAATTGGTGCTTCCTTTTTTATACTTGATGTTGAGGTGGAATTGTTGCAAGTATGTGGACCACTTTTGATGGCGGTCATTCTGTAATTTTCCCTGTGTCTGCATGAACTGCAGTGGCTTATGATCAATGTGGATGACTTTCTTCTTCCCAAGAATGTAATGTCTCCAATGGCGGCATGATTGCACAATGGAGTGCATTTATTTGTCGTAAGTAAGGTACTTACGGATAGTATCTGACAATGTCTCACTATGATAGGCCACAGGGTGGTTGTGTTGAGTGAGAACGACGCCCACAACATAGTCTGGAGCATCTGTCTCGATCTCAAAGGGATGCTACAGTTCTGGTAGTGAAATTAATTGGGCTGAGCACAAGCGTTGCTTCAAATCATCGAACTCTTGTTGTTGGGACCGGCCCCACGCAAATTTTGCCTTACCACCACCCCTGTTTATTTGGCTGAGGGCCCATGCAATATGGGAGAAACCCAACACAAACCTGCAGTAGAAATTAGCAAGTCCCAAGAAGCTCTGAAGCTCAGTGAGTGTTGTTGGGGCTGGCCAGTCACATATGACTTGGATCTTGGTTGGATCCACATGTACGCCATGTTCATCAATGATGTAGCCTAGGTAATGGACCATGTCCATGCCAAAAGAGCATTTTTCCAGGTTGGCGTATAGCTTGTGCTGCCGCAAGGTGTGCAGAACCTGCTGAATATGTTGCAAGTGTTCGACCCAAGTCTTGTTGTAAATTAGAATGTCATCCAGATACACCACTAAAAATGTATTAGTGAATGGTCGCAGGATATCGTCCATCATCCTCATGAAAGTGGCTAGAGAATTTGTCAAACCAAAGGGCATGACCAACCATTCAAAAAGTCCTTCCTTTGACTTGAAGGCGGTCTTCCATACATCTGTTTTTTCCATCGGGACCTGGTGGTAGCCAGACTTCAGATCAATCTTACTGAAGTATTTGTCCCCCATGAGTTGATCAAGGAGGTCATCGATTCGGGGAATCGGGTAACAGTTTTTGATAGTGATTTTATTCAGAGCTCGGTAATCAATACAGAGTCACCAGGTTCCATCTTTCTTCTGTACCAGCACGATTGGGCTCCCGCAAGGTGATGAGATGGGGTGGATGTTCCCCTTGTGTAGCAGTTCTTGGATCTATCGCTTGATCTCCTCATTCTCTAACAAAGAGCAACGATAGACTGGCTTATTGGGCAGCGATGCGTTGGGGGTCATATCAATGGGGTGCTTGACCTGGCAGTGCAGAGGTACCCCTGTAGGTGAGGAGAAGATATCTGAGTATTCTTCCACGACCTTATCTACTTGCTTCTACTGTGTTAATAGGTTGTCCGCAGAGACCCTGGATGTGGCTATGATCTTTCTCTTATTCTGAGAGTGAATCACGAAGAAGAAAAACTTCCCCATCTGAGAGATGACCTTCCTGCATTGCTTAGCAGAGATCAAGGAAATAGCACTAGGTGGGACTGCCTCGGGTATCCTATACAATTTCCTGTTCAAAGTAATAATAACACTACGAGGCCTAGACTCATATACAGCATGATGTTTCCATAAATAAGGTTGGACCAAAAGAACATCACAAACTTCGAGAGGAGAAACATCACACAATACCTCGTCTTTGAAGGGCTTGATGTTGTACGATAGTCGACACTGTTGGTTGACGTGGAGATTGCTTCCTTGGCAGAGCCATCCAATGGTGTAGGGTTGTGGGTGCAGCGTTGTTGCTAAGGCCAACCGCTTGATGACCTCTGTTGAGATGAGGTTCTTTTAGCTACCGCTATCAATGATGAAGTGTGGCAGGGTGCCTTTTACCCACATCTATGAATGGAAGAGGCGCTCTCCTTCTTCTGTCTCGTCTGGTTCACCAGGCTGGAGCTTGGTGGTAGCAACGGTGGCATTGGGTTCTGCATCAATGATCTGTCTTCCCCTTTCTGGTTCTGTCTCGTAGTTCGAATCTGCATCTGATTCAGAGGCTTTCACTTCGGCCACCAACGACTGCTTTGAGCGGCAATGAGCAGTGTTATGCCAAGGGCTCTTATGGAAGTCGCACCACTTCCCGGTATATTTCTTTGTCTTTCTGGTGTCCTTCTTTGCTTGTGGCTTGTACTAATTGTCCTGATACTATCCATATTTTCTCTATCCTTTGCTCGGTGGGTTGGGGCCGCCCTTTCTTGAATTTTTTTGTGAGGGGTTCCCAGGCCCAAATTGTCACATCTTTTGTTTGAGCTTCTGCTCAATTTTGATGGCATATTAGTAGGCCACGCCCAAGGATGAGATGTCTAGAAATTCCATTTAGGTCTGGATGTATCTATGCAGATCACCGCGATACTTGAGCACCATATTTTTCTCTGAATCTTTGATACCCAACTTGGTGTGCAAGGTATGGAAGATATTTGTGAAATCTGGCACTGCTTCGTCTCTTTCTTGCTGCAGTGTGGTCCATTTGGTATACAGGTCGTCATAACTTCCGACAGGGTAGTATTGTTCCTTAATAACATCCCTGAAGGATTCGCAAGTGGTCATGACTGGAAATAATGAGGTTTCCTCTGTTTCCTTTTTCTCACAGAAAGTTTCCCACCAATCTTTGACATGGGGAACGACTTTGAGGAGTGCAAAAGTAATATTTTCTCTATTCAAAAATTTATGAACAGAAAAATACCCTTCTAGTAGATTCAACCACTTGTATACAGCATATGCATCTATCTGACCTTCAAATATAGGAATATCAAAGTTTATTTGTACCTTGAAGGGGGCGGTGCCTCCGTTCGAAGAAGATGTGTCGCTTGTTGGTAGTCGCCGAAGGATTCGCATGAAACTATCCATCATCCCATTCCTCTGTTGCATGAGGGATTCCTCAATCAATAGTTTGAAAGGATCTCCTGTCCCATCATCTTTCTTTTCTCTTGCCATGGGAGGTTGCTTGGGCATGCGAGAGCTTCTGTCCTCAAGAGAAACAAGCTCGAGACCCAACTCTTTGTACTCCGACCTCGTTGGGGACATGCATTAAGACGACAAGGAACAAACCGCTATGATACCACTGATCCAAATTTTATGAGAAGAACAAAATGAATACATATTATTAACAGGTGATTAACACAAAATAACAAAGATATAGTAAAACTAGTTTTCTATTCAATAACGAAATAAGCTGAAACTGTAAAATGCAGCGGAAACAAGCTTATTGGAATGGTGGTGGCTTATCTCTGAGAAGAGATGTGACAGCAGCTTGCATTCGCAATAAGAAGGTTATAATGAGGCTCTAAAGGAATTTTTACAATAAGCAAGAATTCCCAAAACCCTATATATCCAAAAACCTAACCCTAGGAGATGAAGCGCCAAAAGTCATGTGGGCCCCATTTGGTAAGTTAGTACATCAACTTCCCAGGGTCATAACTTTTGCATACAATCTTCGTTTTAGGCGTGTGATAGCCCGTTGGAAAGGTATCGTTGAGGAGATTCATTTTGGGGGCTCAATTATTCCTTTTTTCTATCATTGAGGATCTCGACACCGAAAAATCTTCATTTAGGCCCTCAAAATGGCCCTGGAAGTTAAAACTGCTAAAAATAGTAAATTGCCAAAAATGTCAGAAAATTGTTTTGAGCCAGTTGGAAAAGGTGGGTGGCCACCGATATCCATCTAGATCACTTTTTACCATAGTTGATGTGTTTCTATGTCTTGATAATTATCGCACTATGTGTTGATCTGTGACCCATAGAGTTCTTTACTTCCTTTATTTTCCCTCTTCTATACTTATCCGTTCTCCCTTATCTTCTTCCCCTCTATTATCCATTTTTGGTTTAATACTTAGTCCCATGTCCATCCTCGCAGGTTCCTAGGATGGTGGAGTGACAAATTCCATGTCCATATATATATATATATATATTTACATCATGAGTTTGACCAACCATCGTTTGTTTTAATACTTGGAAAATTTTATGCTCATTGGTTCCTACCTAAGTGTCATCGAACTCTCATACCCTGTATTCGTCGTATACATATTGCACCTAAAAATTCAGTTATCTACAATTCGACCCCCGACTCAAACCCCAGGCCTCACTCTACCTACGATGACTCTATCTGAATGCTTACATATAAATGTGCAAAGTCATATATTGTGTCTATTTCTTGTTGAGATAGATATAAACATCTATTTTATCTTGGACCCGGGTATGTTGAGCTTCAACTATATTCCATGGTTGAAAATATTTTTCCCATAGTTTATGTGTTTATATAGCTTGATAATTATCAAAATTAGGTGTTCTTGTGTCATGAATACAGTACTTTTCTCCCTTTATTTTTCCTATTCTATCCTTACGTGTTCTTCCCTTTTCTTATTTTCCTGTATTATTTGTTTCTGGTTCTATGCTTAGTCTCATATTTATGATTGCGGGTTCTCGCGGTGGCGGAGTGAAATTTTTTACATCCATCTATATCTCCACTTCACGTGTCTGACCGACCATAGTCCATTTTGACACTTAACTAATTTTATGGCCGCGGGTTCCCCCGAAGCCATTATCGAATTCCCATGCCCCGTGTTTGGATATACATCTTGTACACAAAACTCGGGCTATTTACAATTCGACCCCAGGCTCCTCGAACTCGCAAGCCTCACTGTGGCTACGATAACTTTGTCTGACCAGCCCGCCTTTCCATACTTAATATCAAGTGTTGTTCTGTGAGGCATAAAGTTATTTATTCCCTTTTGTTTTCTATTCTATACTTTCCGCTTTTTCCCTTTTCTTTTTCCCCTCTATTATCTATTTTTGCTTCTATGCATAGTATAGTCGCATGTCTATGCTCGTGGGTTCCCAGGGCTACGGACTCAGAAATTCAATATCCATATATATCTTCGCATCACGACTCTGATCGGTTGTTGTTCATTTCAATACTTGGGCAATTTTATGCCAGTCGATTCTCAGCTAGGCCCTATGGAACTCCCATGCCCTGAACTCTCATGCCACATAGTCGATGTATTTCTATTGCTTGACAATTATCAGACAAAGTGTTTGTCTATCAAGCATAAAGTTCTTGGCTCCCTTTCTTTTTTTTTCTCTTCTATACTTAGTCACATTTCTATGATAGCAGGTTCCCATGCGGCGAACTTACAAATTCTATATCCATATTTATCTTGACATCACAAGTCCAACCGATCACTTTTGTTTCTTACTTAGCCAATTTTATGGCTATGGGTTCCCAGGTAGGCATTATTGAACTCTCATGCACCATGTTCAGAGTATACATATTGCATCCAAAACTTGGGTGATCTACAATTCGAGCTATATGATAGCGGGTTCCCAGGTGGTGTTCTTTTCAATACTTGGGCAATTTTATGCCAGCCAGTTCTCAGCTAGGCCCTATGGAACTCCCATGCCCCGAACTCTCATGCCACATAGTCGATGTATTTCTATCACTTGACAATTATCAGACAAAGTGTTCATCTATCGAGCATAAAGTTCTTGGCTCCCTTTCTTTTTTTGCTCTTCTATACTTAGTCGCATTTCTATGATAGTGGGTTCCCAGGTGGCGGACTTACAAATTCCATATCCATCTATATCTTGACATCACGAGTCCGACCAACCACTTTTGTTTCCTTACTTAGCCAATTTTATGGTTGTGGTTTCTCGGGTAGGCGTTATTGAACTCTCATGCACCGTGTTTGGAGTATACATATTGCATCCAAAATTGGGTGATCTACAATTCGAACTCTATGATAGCGGGTTCCTAGGTGGTAGAATCAAAAATTTTGTATCCATCTATATCTTGACATCACGGGTCCGACCAACCTCTTTTGTTTCCTTACTTAGCTAATTTTATGGCTGCGGGTTCCCCGGTAGGCGTTATCGAACTCTCATGCACTGTGTTCAAAGTATACATATTGCATCCAAAACTTGGGTGATCTACAATTCAACCTCCATGATAGCATGTTCTCAAGTGGAAGACTCACAAATTCTATATCCATCTATATCTTGACATAACGAGTCTAACCGACCGCTTTCGTTTTCTTACTTAGCCAATTTTATGGTTGCAGGTTCCCGGGTAGGCGTTATTGAACTCTCATGCATCATGTTCGAAGTAGACATATTGCATCCAAAACATGGATGATCTACAATTCGACCACATACTCCCACGGTCAAAAAAGTACCAAAGCATTTTTCACTCCCCTCCATCCTAGCCACCTTCGTCCCTTTCCAATGCACATTAAATATGATTTAACTAGTGACAGCTCATCACAGATGTTGGAAAAGATTGGCATTAATACGCAGAAATCTCGAGGACATATCCCATTAAAGTGCATTAATGGGAGAATATTATGGAATCTGATTAGTTTCTTATTTTATTTTTTTTACGAAATCATCATAGTAAGAATGCAATATCAGTTTGAAAAAGTGGTTATTTACCTCAGACTTTTTGAAAGAATTGTACCCCATCTTTCCATACTTAGTGGATTGTTCAGCTCATGTTCTCACAGATTCGTGGGTTGTCGAGCTTCCAGGTACACAAAAGTTCCAGAGCAGTTTTCGCTGTCATCCATCTTCGCCAACTTCACGTGCTTCCCAATGCACATTAATTATGCCTTTATTAGTCACGACTCACCAAACACATTGAAAATATTGGCATTAAAAGGAGAAAAGGTCGAGGACATCTCCCATTAAAACACATTGAACCAATATTTATTGGAGATTATATTATGA
The DNA here is from genome assembly GCA_009831015.1 of Picea engelmannii. Lineage (NCBI taxonomy): Eukaryota > Viridiplantae > Streptophyta > Pinopsida > Pinales > Pinaceae > Picea > Picea engelmannii. Next base: position 19,111 of record WSFP011317008.1, on the reverse strand, counting down.
TGTTGCACCATCCATTTTAAATACTATGACAAGTAAAGGAGCATTCTCATCAACTTATGGCTGCATCTTGACAACATTTCTGTGGAGATAGCCTTAATATTTTTGGGTGCGAGGACCACAGTTTTCACTACTCCATAGCTTATGACTACTACTACTCGTCCCCTCCTGCCCAAAAGAAATTTATCTCGACATATGCAACTTCAACAACAACTTTTGTCCTCTAATTTTTTTACTTTAAGGAGTTGGTCACGTGTTGTACCGATAACTATATTCCGAACCAACAAATTATCCAAATGGGAAACCATTCCCAAGTCTCCCTATACCCTCAATTATTTCAAAATATGCTACCACTTCCCAACCCAACGACTACTTTCAAGGGTGAGAATTGCAGAAAGTTCTTAAAGAAGCATGGTAATGAATTGGACCTCTTGCCGAAGTTCGAACAGAACCCAGTGGGCGCTCCCCGGGACGTAGCCATAATATAGGTTAGTGCATTTAAAAACCTTTTTCGTAAAATTACATGGATTTTCACGAGGATAACAAGACAATAAATTGCAACCAGCATCTCTCGAATGATTCTATATATTTTATATTTTACAGTGAAGGAGGAAGCCATCTTCCATTGCGGCAAGTTGATTTCCATTGAAATTTCTTCGCAGTTATTGTAATACAGAAGGTAGAAGAAATTCTTTATCCCATCTTATCTAATTTTTGCCATGGAGAATTTCTACCCATTCCTTGCACTATCTATGTGTAAGAAGTAGAACTGTAAATTTTACCCATGTCACATATCTGGTACAATGTTTTTTGCTGGAATAGCAAGGTAGTACATCTACTGGTTGCATTTATCCCATGAAAAAAGAAAAATTCAATTCATCTCTCTACCTTAGAAAGTCAGGCATTTCATGGTCAGTCAGAACTTCAACAGTTCTTTCACTGACACCATCCTAAATGATCTCGGTACCAGTACCAATGACTCGCCCAAGAACAACACAATGCCAACACCAATGATGTCCAGGACCCTAAATTGATATTCAACTCATTGTTTTTAACCAAGCAAGCATTTGAGGATCAAGTTAATATCTATCAAGATAACCAATGAAGCTCAAATCCGAGGAAAGCCATAAAGGGACATCAGCAAGAAAATGACAAGGCATGGGAGACCATCATAGTAAGTTGATACTGATCACATTCTTTTGTTTTCATCTTCTTACTCTAACAAAGTTTTAACCAACGAATGACAAATTTCTTTTTCTTCTTTCCAGGTTTTGATGTTTCCATCGCCGGCTTTCTTCTTTCTACAAACTTCATTCTTGTACATATTTTCTTTGTATTCTATGATAGTCCCAATTCAAGTCATTATGTTACACACATTTTTATTTTTCAGAATATGTAATGAACTATACATTTTTTTGCAAATTCGAAGACAACTATTTTTTGGGAAGTATTCTCAATTGTATTTTGTGACCCTATTTATCTGAATCTAAATATTTGAGGTTGTTCTATGGTGATCTTCAATGTTTGGTTTTGTTATTTGAAATATGTATTTCTTCTTAAAATTAACTCATTTCCCTGTACATGTTCATGTTCTATATTTTGCATATATTACAGCTTCCTATATTTCTGAATACTCTTGGATATAAGAAATTAAAAGTCGTATATTTTTTTCTCTGTTGCTTATGGATTTGAGAAGAAAATTGTGAGCACATAACACCATTCAAATTCGAACATGGTTTACATTTGGATCACAAATAATCTATTAAGATACATTAATATGAATTCATTTTAAATATATATAAACAAAATCCCTTTAAACTTGGACCTGACTTTCTCGTCCTCCTGGATTGCCTATGGGTTGACCAGTCCCCGTGTTCACACAAGTTCATATTTCAAAGTCATGTAGAAATGTATCAAGTGCATAATCACCCCCACAATTTGCGATAAAAAATAATCTTCAACAAAGCATTTGCTCACAACCTTTTTAATGGTAAAATAACAATAGAAAACAATTAAGTGGATAAAATATTGGACTAGAAAATTATGGTTTTGCAATGGATTTTTCAAAGTATATGAAATAATTATAAAACTCCAAAAACATATAGAAAACATCTTCCCAGCAAATGAAATATCTATTACAGATTTGAATATACTAGCCCTTATTTTCCTCTTCTATACTTAATCAAATTCTTGTTTCTCTTTTCCCTCTACTTATTCTTTGTTACTTGGTTGTTTTACTGAAAATATCTAGATACGGGGGTTGGGAGACTCATGGCTTCACATTTGAACTCGTGCTTTTATATCGTGACTCTGACCGCCCGCTTCCCCATTCCATACCTAGACACATTTCCAATCGTGGATTCAGGGGCACATGCGCTCTAGATTGAATTTCCATTGTTCTGTGACGTCCAAAGAGCACCTAGACTTCCACAATATAAAAATTTACAATTGGACTCTCACATCATACCCTCTTCCCCATTAGACAATTTTCTCTCAAAGCTTTCAAGACCTACAATTTGACCGTCGGGTCCTCACGTCTCCTGTGACTCCAGTCGTTCACTTCCCCATTCCATACCTAGACACATTTCCGATTGCATATTTAGGGGCACACACGCTCTAGATTGCACTTCCATTATTCCGTGACCTCCAAAGAGCACCTAGACTTCCGCTATATAAAAATTTACAACCTAACTCTCACATCATACCCTCTGCCCCGTTAGACAATTTGCTCTCAAAAGTTTCAAGACCTACAATTTGACCGTCGGGTCCTCATGTCTCATGTGGAACTATTTTCAGCCCATTTTCAAGCCCATCTGTCTGCTTTCAATACTTCACCATTTCTCTTAATCTCTTTCGCCATTTGACCGACCACTTCCCATTCCATACCTAGCAACTTTTTAGATTGCGGATTTCCGAACACGCATGCTCTACATTGCACTTCCATTGTTCTATGACCTGCAAACGGCACCAGAACTTCTGTGATACACAAATGACCTACAATTTGACCTTCAGGTCCTCATGTCTCTTGGGCAGCTATTGTGACCAAATTTTCAACCCCATTCGCTCGCTTTCCATACTTAGTCATTTCTTGGAATCTCTTTCGTGCCTCCAGTTCCTAGTTGTTGTTTCCTGTGCCTGCAACATTCGCACTTCTTTCCAACTATGTAATAACTAATCTTTAATCCTAACAGCTCACCATGCCTCCATGTGATAGTCATAGTAACTGTTCGTACACAATTTCTCCAGAAACATGCAGAAAATATCCTTCCAGGTAACAGGATATCTATTACAAATATCAATATACTAGGTATAATTTAAATATTGTTTCCCTATTGCATACTCAGTGAATTTTTTCGCTTGCAGGTTCCCGGAAAAGAAGACTGCACTTCCAGTATTCCTTGACCTGCAAACAACACCCCAGCTTCCCCCATTTACAAATTCACTTCCGAACTCCCAAAACATCGTCTCTTCCGTGTTACACATTTTGCACTCAAAAAATTGCGATACATACAATTTGACGATTCGGCCTCACGTCTCCTCGGGAACCCTTGTCACCCTATTTTGAAGATCGTCTGGTCGTTTTCCACACTACCATTTCTTGGAATCTCTTTCGTGGATTGTCAGTTTGGCGGGTTCAGACAATTTCTAATTCCTAGTCATTTTTTCATGTGCCCACTACCTTCACACTTATTTCCAAGTATATGCAATAAGTTTATAACTTCTCCAGAAAAATGCAGAAAAGATCTTGCCAGGAAATGGGATATCTATTACAGATTTGAATATATTATTCGTTATTTTCCCTCTTCTATACTTAAACCAAATTCTCATTTCTCTTTTCACACATGGCTTCACATTTTCACTCGTACTTTTATATCGCGACTCTAACCTATCACTTCCCTATTTCATACCTAGACACATTTCTGATTGTGGATTTCTGGGTAGGTGGGTTCTAGGGTGCACTTCCATTATTCTGTCACCTCCAAAGAGCACCCAAACTTCCACGACATACAAATTTACAACCAGACTGTCACATCATACCCTCTTCCCCGTTAGACAATTTGCACTCAGAAGTTTCAAGAGCTACAGTTTGACTATTGGATCCTCACATCTCCTATGCAACTATTGTCACCCCATTTTTTAAGCCCCTCTGTCTGCTTTCCATAATTCTCCATTTGTCTTAATCTCTTTTGCAGATCGTCGGGTTGGCAGGTTCATGAAATATCCAATTCCTAATCACTGTTTCTAGTGCCTGCCACCTTCGCACTTTTTTCCAACCAAGTCCGATCGATCATTTCTCTATTCCATACTTGGCCACTTTTTCCATTGCCAGTTCCTAGACAGGCGGACTAAATATTTCCCTTCCATTTTTATGTGACACGCAAACAGCACCTGCAATTCCACAATTATGCAAACCGGTTGTTGGGCCGCCCCACCATAGACTCTTCCCTTTTATGCATTTTTCCGTCAAAATTTTTGATACATACAATTTGAATGTCGGCCTTCACCTATAGTAACAATCCCCTTTAACACTATTTTGAAACTCGTCCGACCACTTTTCATACTTCCCCATTCCTTCCTTGCACTCTTCCTTTTTACACATTTCGCAATTAAAATTTTCGAAACATACAATTTGATTGTTGGCCCTCACCTCTACTAAGAATTCCCTGTATTTTGAAAATTGTGCGACCGCTTTTCATATTTTGACATTCCTTATTTGCACTTGTTTATAATAAAAGAGTCTTACTTATAATAAAAAAACTAAATTAAGTCGTTATGTCCTTCCCTTCGGAAAGAAACCAAGATTTGTGGAGATCTCCCATTAATACGCATTAAACCAAGATTTCTGGAAGGTTATATTATCATTTCCGAGTGTTGATTTCAAACACCATAGAATGTCATTCACGGGACCTCGGGTTGGTCTGTTCATGAAATATTCAAACCCTAATTCTGAAAACAAGCCCGACCGACCATTTCCCTATTCCATACATGGCCACATTCCCATAATTCTGCAAATATACAAACCATTCGTTGAAATGCACCATCATGCCCTCTTCCATTTTACGCGTTTTGCAGTAAAAAATTCTAACTCATGCAATTTAACCGTTGGACACTCACCTCTCCTCATTATCTCCTGTAAACCTATTTTGAATCTCGTCCAACTTCTTTTAATACTTGGCCATTCCTTTCTTTCTCTTCCCCGTCTCTGTCACCTTCGCACCTGTTTATAATATATATATATATATATATATATATATATATATATATATATATATATATATATATCTGTGTGTGTGTGTGTCTTGTTTCTAAATTTGCAATTAGTAATATTTAATGCTAACATCTCATCATGTAGGAACCGTGTAAATTGTCATTGATGGGCGAAAGGATCAAGAAGATCTGCCATTAATATGCATTAAACCAAGATTTGCAGAGGGTTTTGTTATCCCTTCTGAGTGTTAATTTCAAATACCATGGAATGTCATTTTCACATCATCGGCTTGGCTCGTTCATGAAACCTCCAATCCTTAATTGTTCTTCACCGTAACCGCCACCTTCGCACTTCTAAGTATGAAATAATTAAGCTTTACTTCTAACAACTCATCATCCAACAAGCATAGATATTTTCATTAATGAGGGAAGAGCTCGAGGAGATTTTTCATTCACACGCATTGAACCAACATTTCCGGGGGGTTATATTATCCACTCCATTTGTTCATGTCAAGCATCGTCTGGAGAAAATGGACATTCTCATAAACTAATGGCACCAGCTCGACAACAGTTTTGTGGAGATATAGTGAACATCTTCGGGTGTGAGGACCAAAACTACCATAGTAACAAAGCATCGCTCCAACGGCCTACCACAGTAACAAAGCAACCCAAATTTCTTCGAACGAAGGAGGTTCATCCTAAAATTGATAGTTCTCACAAGCTTCCCATGGAGAAGAAAAGAAAAAGAAATGTAGGGGAGGCGGAAGAACCCAAAATTGAAAGTGAGAACATGGAACTTGACACTGATCTGGATAGCATATTCTGCCATCTTGATGAGCTGGGAGATGCGATTCAACATAGCAGGCCAATGGACATAGTTGATACCAAAAAATTTTACGAAGATGAATCCTTCGTATTCCAGAGTGTTGTTTTTGAAAGCGAATCTAAAAAATTAATTATTTAAAATATAGATGTAAAGAATAAGAAACAAAAATATCGTTCAGAATTTGACCTTGAAAACATGCAACCATCCCAAATATTTGGACTTCACAGAGCCACCGGAGATGCTCTTGATGATTCCATTGGAGTCATTGAGGCCAAAAATGCTAGAATAAAGGACCGGATCAAGGAATTAGAAAAAGCTTTGATTCCTATGCCATTGCTTGCCAGTCCTTTGGAAATAGCCATGCCTCCCACCTCTGCAGCAAAGTTAAAAGGATCCTTCATCTTCCTCGCATCGTGTAGAGGATATGTGGAGAAAAATATCAAGAAAAGAATGGAACTAATTACTAAATCCTGGAAAACATCACAAGCTATGGATTTCCTGGGAACGAGGGAAAATAACTTGCTCAAACTTCTGTAGACGGATTTAAAAAATGAAGAAAAATTCTATTTGAACATGGTCATCCCTTTTTCCTTTCATGTCAACAACATGGTAGACATGACAAGAAGACAACATGATCTCCCCTCCAAAAACCGGATCACTCAATTAGAAGCATGTTGGAAAGAGAAGGTGAAGAACTTGTATCTCATTGTCCAATCATGTGAGAAAGAAATATCAACTAAAGAAACATTATTCACAAAGATGACCAAAATAAACTTAGCCGGAAGGACCAACGAGTTCCAAGATCCCAACTTAATTGTCAACTCGTTGACATTAACCAAGCAAGATTTCGATAAACAAGTTGATAATTTTAAGGCATTGTCTTTAGAAAATGTTTACAGGATTCTTGAATATGGTGAAGATGACATGGACAACTGGCTAGTCGGCTATTCGGTACAGAATGGAGACATTCATCGAGATATATGTAATATTTCTATTGATATAAGTGAATTAGAAATGGAACTTTTTAGCATAAAAATCTGAAATGAGATCAACGTCGCCCCCTTGAGAACCTACATTGAAGAATTCGTTGAAACGGAGTTGAAGCAGGTCTCTAACAAAAGGAAATAGGAAAAGGCATCAGCAAGAAAATAGAAAAAATGCTCATATGCACCATCTCTATAAGTCTATACTGATGACATCCTACCTTGTTTATCAATCTAGTTATTCCACCTTTTCTGAATAGAAATCCCTAATGAAAGATTGATACCATCCCATTTCTTCTTTTCAGGTATTACACTCTACCGTCGCCCACTTCTTCTTTCCACATCCTTGTTTCTTGTACATAATCCTCTTATGGTTCGCAGGAGCCCCAATCCCAGTCTATATGACAAACGCATTTAAATTTCCAGGAATATGTAACAAACTATTTTTTTTATATATATTCCAAATAAAACTATTTTTTATCTCCTTTTATATTTATGTGCTCCTATATTTTTATCTTCAATTATGATGAATGTCAAGACATTCTGTTTAATTTATTTGAATTGTCTTTTTCTCATGCATATTTTTTTCAGCTCGGTCCGCGGGAGCCCAATTGGCAGTCTATATGACAAGCGCATTTAAATTTCTATAAATATGTAACACACTTTTATTTTTCGATATATTCCAAATAACACTATTTTTTATCTCCTTTTATATTTATATGCTCCTAAATTTTATCTTCAACTATGTTGAATGTAAAAAAAAAATGTGTTTATTTAATTTGAATTATCTTTTTCTCATGCATATATTTTTCCGTTGCTATGCATATAGATTTTTTTCTCCTGACACATATACAGACAACTCTATGGAAATGTTACTTAACACTAACCATTTCAAAACATACACTGAAAAAATAAAACATTGAAGAGATAAAACATGCAAAGTAGGACTATTGGAAAGAACGGACATTTCAAACATAGCAAGATGGATTATATAGTTTCACAAAATAAAGAAGACTCTAAATGGCACGTGTCATATCTTGCATGGTTACCACTTGTCCTTCATGGTGTTTTCCACATCTGCGCTGGAAATTCCATCTTCCCTCGCTACTTTTACCCCATCCATCTGCATTTATTCCCAATTCAACCCGACAGGGACTACGCTGCCATGCAACACTTGTTTTAAAGTTGTTTGAATTAGGTTTTCAACGTTTTAAAAACAGAGAATTCACTATATTAAAGTTCTATAAGATAATGGTTATTTTATTTTTTAAATTAACAAAACTTTTGGTTTCATCATCTTCTTAATAATCAAAACACTTAATTATTTCAACTTAAATTCAAATTTTGCTTCCTTACATTCAAGATATTAATTACAATATTTTCAGAATCCTATTCAAAAGGTGTTGGAAATATAACTGAGAGGGGGGCGGTGAATCAATTATGTATATAAGCTTGAAACTTTTCTTGTTTTTCTTGATTCTTTCTAGATTATTATTTGATGTGTTGTTGATAACTTAACATGTATATATATACAATGATCAATCATACAGAATACACAAAAACATTGATTTTCCTGAGGAAACTCATAAAGGGTGAAAACCTCTTCTTCTTAAGATGTCAATCGAGCTCCAAATTTCATGTACATCACAGTCTTTGAGCTCCAACTCAAATATGAGGCTACAACCTCTGATAGAAATCTACAACTTGTAGAGAGCACCAACTCTCAAATTTCTCTAGCACCAACTCCCAGGTTTCTCTAGCACCCACTAGATGGAAGCACCAACTCCCATAATACCTTCCAGCACCAACTAGAATTTAGAGGACTGTAATCCTCCCTAGCACCACCCTACCACCCTGAATGAATCTTACAAAACTTTACTTACCTGCTATGTCTCTGATATGGTCTGTTACAGCTCCATGTCTCCTTTTCCTTCTTCAACTTCTATACTCTGTTTTTCTTCTTCCTCATTGAGCTTCTATGCTCTTCTCTTTTTCTTCTTGCGCTCAACACCACATCCTATTCAGATTTTCTTCTGCCTTTTATGCTATGTGTTTCCTCTGTATCCTCTTCACTACACCACAGATCTCCCCTTCAGATTATGCACTGCGTCTCATCCTACCCACATGCATCACTCTCCGAGAGACACCATGTCTCTTCTCTATTCTGCATGTCTTTCACACGCCGAGTCATCTGCATGATCATCATATGAATTATTCATCTTCTTTGGCTTTTATTCAAGGTTCTTTGGCTTCTTTGGCAGTTATCCAAAGAATATTTTGCTTCTCTGTCAGTCGAAATTCTTCATCTTCTCTGGCAGTTACATCCAGTTATTTTTTTTGGCTTCTAAGTCCCTTCCTTCATGTCACCTCTGGCAGTGACCATACGCCTATTCAAAAGTCACTTCACATTCTTGTTCTAGAGAGCACTAGCTCCATGTTTTTCGATATGACCTTGGGCGATTAACTTCACATGACCACGTGATTGTGGGTGCGATATCTCTTCTCGTTATCCCCCTGTCATATGTGACCTCGGGCTATGTCCTTGTGTAAGCGAACGATTGCAGGCACGTCCAACAGTGGCTTGGGATTAATGGATTTTCTCCCCGTAATATACCTCCATCTGCCACGTACCCCTTCTCCGATATCGTGGTTTCAATTGCGACCTGCCCTCAAAAAATTAACTTTTGGGCAACTTCTGATCCCACAATCAGGCATGATCATCGATCTCATGGTCTCTGAAAAATTCCCTCGATCAATTTCTCTGATCTATTGTCTTTTCCTGCCTTCTTACCACCATCCACGCGTGATCCTTAGTCTCAATGACCAAGTGACATGTGGCCCTCCAAACCAATGGACGAGATCGATTTTGCCTTTCGACCTTTGGGAGTATCGATTCTCAAAATCTTCTTGCTCCTGGAGTATTTCACCCAGAGTCGATGATCTAACGACGCGTGGTCTTCTCGAATGAATGGTCACAATTCCTTCAGGTATTCGAGGTTCAGAAATCTCAACTTTCCAAACTTTCAACCTTCCTTTGATTTTTCCCGGAGCTGACAATCAACTGACGTGTGTCCCTTTTGGATCAATGGTCACGATCCTTTAGTGTCTCCAGACTTCAGAATTATCAAGTCTCAACTAGAAATCCTTGAAGTGATATTTCTCTGAAATCTCAGATCAGCTAACACGTACTCCCCTTGACGATCAACGGTCGAGATTTGTCTTCAGCAATTTTCACGTTCTCCCCATCCACAAACTTCTAAAGTTGTGGATCTCGCACCACCTATCCTCCTTGACAATGGATGGCCCCAAACCACTTCAGGACTTCGGAAATTTGGGCAAGTGCTAGTGGTAAAGCTCCCGAAGTAAAACTCTCGGAGTGATGTCACTTACTTACTTCACTTGATGATGTGTCATGAGCCTAGTAGCTACCACATGTCACTCAAATTTTTGATTTGCACGTACCTGAAATGCTGAATCAACTTGACACTTGTCATTGTTTGATTGCGCCACATGTCCTAACTGATGTGGATCCTCATTCACTTCAAGACTTTGGCCTTCAGGACTTCGGGTATTTCAACTTTTCAAGTCGCCAATTCTTCCAAAGTGAGAATACCTGAACAGTAAATGTTGTGAGTGGGAAATCCCTCTACGGACTATAACTTAGGGTTAAATTATGCATGCAGAAAAGACCTAAAGATTTCTACTTTCTATCGTCGTTCCAGACCTAATCCCCATTATTCTTAAGAAAATACATAGTTAAGAAGATCAAGTGAGAATACCTTATTTCAGGCATTTGATGTAGATCCTTCCTCACACTTGATCATTTTTTGATTGCATCTCTCCTCCTAAGGCTGACCTACATTCACACAAAACAAACAACAAACTCCACATTGATTTGATATATAGATTAATGGGTTAGAGATTTGATAAACAAGTATGCAATAAACCATGAAAACCTCATATGGTGGGACGGGAAAAGTATTTCTTTATTATTAACTTCAACAAATCAACTTACAATGATGAAGCCGACCACTGCTCCACGAACCTGGTCCTAGGCTCCTCTTCAACTGTCCTCCAACTTCTTTTCTCTATCTTTCTCTTTGCACAAGGATGGCTAAAGGGTTGGGACAAAGGGAATGTGCAATTGGGTATAGTTTCTTTACTATGATTCTCCTCCTCCAAATGGGACCCCTAACCCTTCTTTTATAGGCTAGAAGAAGCTAGGTATTTGGACGAACCCTTGGCCATGCATGGCCAGAAGGTTTAGTTAACTCACCCAAAGCTGTGTGTTCCATCGGTAACTTTCCTTTTTTTTTGCTTTTGTAGGTACACGCGGGTTGTTTTGGGTCAGCGAGCATGTACACGCGTGCAGTAATAGAGCAGGGCACATGGGCCTTTATAAAAAGTGTTTTTAAGAAGAGTTTTTCAGCAGTGCTTTGGCAAAGAAGGAATCTGAGATGGCCTGATGCTAGGTAAGCATGTCTAGTGCAAATTAGGGTTATAACATATGCCCCCTAATGTGTGAGGTCAGAAGAGCATCTGATGGCCGAAATACATTAACAATCTTTACTAATGTGCTGAAAAAGTGAGCCAAGGGACCAGAAATCGGGAGGCATTGTCTGCAAAAATAACAATTGTCTCACCGAGGTGGGCATACCCATGCTCAAGATAGAATAAACTCATGGCTACCAATCAAATACATTGTAGATCCATGTCATATAACTATATAAAGTGTATCCGCGAATAATACACAGTGGAGCTACATCTCGAAATCGAAAAGATATACATGTATAGTATCCATCTTCTTAGAAGATGATAAGGCCTGATGGCTGGAGATGAGGTCTTCATAGCTCGAGAAACAACTTCAAAATCTTCAAAACTTGGGTAGGAGTGTAATATGAGTGTACGACTTCACTACCCAGAGGTCTTTGCCGGCTCGCCGGTCATGGACTGGAGAATATTGATGATCAAACTGAAGGCTTCATTGATTTCGAACAAAGACTTGATTGGACATTCAGGATGGCTGGGTATGAGGGAAATAGACAAACTGCAGAGGGGCCGAATCAGGCTTGGTAAAAAATCCCCTTGGATAAAGCACGAAAAATGATGAAACTCAGGTAGCATGGAATTAATCATAAGTTTACGAGGCAGGAGGCAACGCAAACTCTCCATATGTTTGGAAGAATAACCATATGGAGGAGGACATAGCTCTATGTAGCAAGAACAACTTCCTAAGGTCTTATTAAATCCCAAAGTTTGATGAACAAACGGAGATATGTTCTTTATCAAAGGGCGATTTATTGTGCTGCCAATAAAGAAAATACTTTCCCCTTCCTCTTTTTGGGGTATGCTTGATTTTTTTTGTCTTTTTCAACGATTTTGGAAAAAATAATGAAAGAATGTTACGTTACAATGGAGAAACGAGTGTTACAAACATACAAGTTCAAGGCACAAGGACAAGACTGATATTCAGAACAATGACACTCAGGAAAAATCCTCCAGGGGCCAAAGGTGTCAAGACGCAGAGGCAAAGTGCTACAAGGCTTGCGTATAATGTATGCTTCAAATGTTTCAGTTGAGAACGACATGGAGCCGACATTTAGACCAAAGACGTAGGTATGCAAACGCGGTTAACAAAACACACAATGGTAACGTCCTTCGATGTAAGTTTAATGAGCCCAAAGAACGTAAGATTGGCGGTTTTTCATATTTAGAGAGTCTGAAAAAACGTAAAAGGAGACTCCATTGGGGTACCTTTTTCAAAGGTAGTCTAGTCGGTTCGAAAAAGGGGTAAACTGGCACCGACAAGGCGTCTATTCAAAACCATTTTAACGAGTGTGATAAAGACAAGATCACTCGACCATTTTTTCATTTTTAAGGAGTCTGAAAAAAACTTAACTATGGACTCTGTCAGGAATGTTCTTCTGGACCAGTTTAATGAGTGTGAAAGAATAAGGTCACTTGGAGATGTTTTCAATTTTAGGGAGTCTGAAAAGATCTTAACTATGGACTCTGTGGAGGCTCCTTTTTCAAAAATTTAGTCCCTCGGGCCCGAAAAAGGGTTAAAATGATACTTGAGAGTAATCTTCTAAAGAACTGAAGTTCCTTAGAGTATACCTTTATTCGTACAGTTGACCGTCTGGACCGAAAAAGGGGTAAACTACCATCGAACAGACGTGACTTCAAATTTCAGTTTAATGAACGTGAAAGGTCACAAGATCGTTCAACAATCTTTTCATGTTTAGAGGGTCTGAAAAGGGATTAAAAGAAGACTCTTTATGTCTTTTGGGAGTCCCGAGGGTGAGGTCAAGAGTGAAAAGTAATCATGCAAATGAGGCTCAAACTCATAATCTGATAAAATAAAAAATAAAAAAAACCAAGGACTCCCGAGCCTACAGTGATTAGAGACAGCATGGACACCATAATGCAACCAGGATCTACCTAGGGCATCCATGTTCCGGTAATCTCTACCACCAACTCATGACACTTCTAAAGCAACAACGATAGTTTTGTGTCACAACCTGATGGGATCAATCCTATGGCAAAGGAAAAAAGACAACGAGATAAAAAAGTCAAGGTAGAAACCAAACCTATATGCTCAAGCTGATTATCTAAAAAAATTCCACGGACCGTTAAAAGTTACCCAAAACTCCAAAAAATTGTCCTGATACCCGATCATACCCCTCCAATGCAACTCCTAAATCACTCTAAATGGTTTTTGTTTTAAAGAAAATGATAAGGGGGGCCAAAAAAGTGACAAAAAGAGGTCAAAAAGTCTATAAATAGAAGCTGACAACTCATTATCACCATTGCTAATTTGGAAATTTACTCTAGAGCCAAAAAAACCCTTTGATAAAAGTGGTGATTTCGGGAGCTACAGTGGACAAAACGACCAACTGTCTGGACCAAGTGAGTACAAACTCTCTTATCTTTCAATTTAAATAATTTTTTTTGCTTTGGGTTCCATGTTTTAGGGGGGCATCGACCTTCAAAAGGTCTGCCCTAGGTCCACGCGAGCTTTCTTAGGGCAGGCCGTGTGTACATTCGGGCAGAGTAAACAATGCACGCGTGTACACGTGACTATCATCATTACAGCCCGCGTGGACCCCCTTATTGAATGAAAAAAGTTTAAAAAACAAGGGTTAACCCTCCTGAACCTTGATGTTTTGCAGGATGTTTGTTCACTGGAGAGAAAGAGAGCATGAGAAGGTTAGTGAGTTGGTCGGGGAAGACCCCAATGCTGTGGCTACTTTGATGCAATCTGGGTTGCTCAAGTTCTTCTTATGTCCTTTTATGCGGGCACAACCTAGGCTATTGAATTCCTTGGTTGATTATTGGCATCTGGATGCAGAGACATTTATGTTAGAGGGGTAGTCACTGGTGCCCATGACAGAGGATATATATTTTTTGACTGACCTCTCCAAGAGAGAGGAACTAGTCAACTTCCGGACATTTCCTTTGGGGCCGCATAACATAGCGGAATTGATAGGACTTTACTGTGATGTTGGTATAGACCGCTCGAGCTCATAGGTGCCCATAAGAAAGATTATTGACTTATCGTTGCAGGCGATTGTGTTGTTTATTGGGCGGATTACTACTTCTGCAGCTCTACATCAGGCGTCCCGTGCACAGATGAACTATGAAGTCCAGTGCTTAAATGCACAAATATTTGACTGGAGCACAACATTGTTAGATTGTATGAAGAGGCAATTGACAGATTTTCGGTTGCGGACACAGAGGAACTTCGGGTTTGGGACCATTCTATGCTCTTTCTTCTTTGAAAGAGTTTTGAGCTTTAGTCCTCGAGTAGTGGTACGAGGATATCAGGCCTCTCTTCTTGTAGTTTGTAGATGGGCAGTTTTACTGCCACGAAGGGGTGGTGGAAGGACCAATGAGTCCTTCGATGATGATTTCTTTGCTTGGTTGTCACAACAAATCTTAGACATAGAGGATTACCCCTATGCTGGGGTTGATTTTTCGAGAGATCCTGAGATACCAGTGCCTCCTGTTGAGGAGCGAGGAGAGATGGGTAAGTTTACATCATTGTTTTGTTGTTGTTGATGTTTTTGTCAAACATATGTAATGTTTATGTTGTTTTTGTTATATATCAGAGTATTTGATGGATATGTGTTTGTCGTGTGCAGATGTAGGACCAGTGTGACCTACGGACTATGCAAGGAACAGGCATCGTACTCAGCTAGGGGTTGCACCTGTTGTTGTAGGGGGACCAACAACAATAGGAGATCTTCCAGTCGGGGAGGCTGAGAGGGTATTGAGACGAGTCAAGCAGAACTTTACTACGCTCATTTGCACGGTCCCTATGGCAGAGATTGAGGATCTGCCACCATCTATGCAGCCTCATGTAGTGGGGGCACCACGGACATGGGTCTGATTGTTTCAGCGTTTGGAAAACATTGTTGATCGGTACAACAGGGCCCACAGGCCCTGACCTTAGTTATACTTTTCACGTGCCGAGAGCACTACTTGTATATATGTTTTGAGGGCATAAGCCTCGTGACTTGTTATTGGTCATATTTTTGAGGCGCTTTCGTCCACCTATGTACTCTGGTTATTATGATGTTATATATGGATTTTTATGTCTTTTTGTGTCTAATGGATCATTTTTGCAAAAAATGTATTTACATGTTTATGTGTATGTCCTTTTATATGTGTGCAAGATGCCAATCTAAAATTTGATTAGCTAGAGTATCTGAAATTTGGTTTAATCTCCTAGGGACATGAAAATATGTCATATAATGAAAGCTTCATTCTAAGAGATGTACCCTAAGGAATCATCGGTGTAAAGTCAGATCATGAACACGGTAGACTCTATTTAACTGAGACACAACCACCTGAGCATTGAGATAGACCCAGAGATGAGAGATACCAAATGACAAGGCGTCACGAAGAAACTCAATAAATGCACTATACTCATCGACATTATTTGTGGTGTCACCTAAGAATATACCTCTAGAAGATAATAACTTTCCTCCAGGTGAAAAAATTACCCAAGCTGTGGAGGCAAGCCTCCGAGTGTGCCGGAAAGCACCGTTTGCATACCCAATGAACACCTCAGATTCACTTGACATCTGCCACAGTGACAAAAGATATATCAAAAATGACACATCCATAACACTAAAAGAAACTAGAAAGTAATAGTACAAAGGCTATACATATGTTACAAAAATTTACCCATGGTGACCTGCCTATGAGTAATACTTCTTGAGGTAGAGTCCATTTCTAGGCTCTGCCAAAGCATTTCCTTCAAATTCAACCAGACGATAAGCGCCCTTTTTTAGCACCTCTTTTATGATGAAAGGTATGAACCACATGGGTTTGAATTTTCCTGCCCCCAGGGGGTCCTTATCTTGGTCATAGACCAAGACAAGGTCGCCTTCAGTGAAAATCCAAGGATGAACAGACCTATCACACTGACACTTGACTTTATGTTTGTGAGCCTCATTGGCCAGGGCCACATCATGACGCTGCTCATTGAGTTGCTCAAGGTATAATAACCTCTCTTCAAGTGGAGAAGTGTCTGGCAATAATTGTACTGCCAACTTTAGGGACAGGATCTGACATTCGATAGGCAAGACTGCTTCCAGCCTGTAAATGAGTTGAAAAGGTGAGAAACCGGTTGCAGTCTTAACAGACGTTTGGTAAGCCCATAATGTCAAGTATAACATCAAATGTCAATTTCAATTGGTTGAGTTGATCGTTCACTGTAGGATGGTCTTAAGAGATTTATTCACAGCTTCCACATGACCATTTGCTTGGGGGTAGTAGGGTGATGAATGTTCTTTCCATAACCCAAGATTTGATGTTAACTCGGTCATCATCTGGTTCTGAAAGTGACTTCCATGGTCAGTGAAAATCTCCCTCGGGACCTCAAACCTTTCTATTATCTGGCTGAATAAAAAGAGAGTTGCAATCTCTCCATCATCTTTAAACGTTGGTATAGCTTCGACCCACTTCGTGAAGTAGTCTACAGCTACGATGATGTAACGGTGCCCCCTTGCTGAAGGAGGGTTGCATGTAGTGTAATCAATCCCCTACTTGGTGAAGGGACCAACTGTGATGACAAGAAACATGGGAGCGGGATGTGCCCTCATCTTCCGAGAGAAGATATGGCACGAGTGGCACTTCTTGACCGATTCGATACAATCTTTGATTAGTGTCAGCCAGAAGTAACCTGCTCGTAGAATCTTTTGGGTTGTTTCCAACCCAGAAAAATGATTGTCACATGCTCCGGTATGGCAATCGTTAAGCATGATAACTGCTTCTTCATGAGTGAGACATTGACGCAGGATGCAGTCTACACCTCTCTCATACAATGTATCATCGAGTATGAGATAATTCTTAGCCTGATGGTGTATACGTCGACACTCATCATGAGAAGCAGAGGTGGGGCACTTCAAAGTCTGGAGATAGATAAGTATATATCCATACCAGGGATCCAAAGAGGTGATCAAAAACATATCTCCTCTGATAGGAAACTCTTTAGGCACAAAATCACCTAACTCAACCAGAAGTTCTGAAATAAGTTCTGCGAAGACTAGTGACTTTTTGGATTTCGCTGAAACGAAATCTAAGTCAAACTCCTGGAGGACGACTATCCATCTATTGATCCTTCCGCCTATTACCCATCATGTCAACATTTACTGGAATGGATTCACGATAGAAATGACAGTGGTTTTGCAAAACAAAACATAATGACGGAATCGTTGAATAGCATGAACTGTTGCCAACGCAAGTTTTTCGATATGAGAATAATTGAGTTCTAGTCCTACGAGGCCTCGGCTCAGGTAATAAATCACATATTATGAGAACAGGTCATCCTCCTGAACTAAGACCATGCCGATGGTTGACTCTACTACAGCCAGGTATAATAAGAAATCTTTGTTATAATTAGGTGGCCGAAGCAGAGGGGCAGTTGTGAGGGCATGTTTTAACGCATCGAAAAAGCGTTGGGTGACATCATCCCAATGAAAAGTAACGTCTTTCTTCAGTAAGCACATAAATCCCTTTGTGATCTCAGCATATTTGGAGATGAAACATATTAAAAAGTTCACCTTGCCCTATAGACTCTGAAGTTGAAGGATTGTGCGTGGGGGAGGAAACTGAATTATTGCCTCAACCTTGAGAGGATCGACCATGATCCCTGTTGTTGATACTATGAAACCTAACAAATGTCCTGATGTTATGCAAAAGCTGCACTTGTTTGGATTCAAGTGAATCTGGAAGTAGCGACAATGCTCAAAGATAATTTGGAGGTGTGTGGGATGATCCATTCTCTTGTGAGAACGATATGCTAAATCATCTAAATAGGCCTCAACTATATGCTTGAGGTCATGGAAAGAAAAATACATGGCCTACTGAAAGGTTTCTCCATCATTTTTGAGACCAAAATTCATCTTACGATACGTGAATGTACCCCATGGAATGATGAATGTCATTTTGTGTTGGTCTTCGGGTTTGATTTGTATTTGGTTATATCCCGAAAAACCGTCCATGAAAGAGAAGGCCTCGCAACCCGCACATTCATCAATTATCTAGTCGATGAATGGTGTGGGAAAATTATCTTTGGGACAGGCCTTGTTCAAATCATGAAAGTTTGTACATACACGAATCGTGCCTTGTTTTTTGTTGACCAGCACGGGGTTTGACACCCATTGGGTCAAACGGATAGGATAGATAAAACCAGCTTTTAGCAGTTTCTCAACTTCAACCTTAATGGCTACTGCTTTCCTAGGGTTAGTTGGATGAAGCTTCTGCCGGACAGGCTTGGCATCTGGATAAGTTTTGATTTCATCTTCGACTATTTTTGGTTCGTTGCCTGGCATTTCCTCGTAAGACCAGGCAAAAACATCATGGAATTCTTTAAATAGATCTGTGTAGATTTGAATCTCTCCAGGGGAGCAGTCAGCTCCGACGAAAACATTCTCCACGACGCTAGGGGTTCTGGAGATATTGATCAGTATGGTTTCAGCGATGGTTTCCATATTACCCTTAGCATAGACCTCATGTGTAGCTAAGGGATTAATAGGACAAGACCTATCTCCAATCATAGTCAAGGTGAATTCTTCGGCCTTGATTC